>OX596377.1:6032500-6041180 GCA_951394395.1 Colostygia pectinataria
AACCTAATAATATTTAATCCACTTAATTTAAAACAATACTACAATGCCACCCATCAACAAATAACAATACCAACTTTTGCTTTGATTGAAACCGTAGATAATGTCTAAGTATCATGAGTATTGCTAACTTTGCCCGTTTGCCAATCGATGAACACAAACAAATTTTTTTTTTTTTTTTTTTTTTTTTTTTTCCCCCAACTTTGCTATGCAACCCACATGAATGACACTGACTGACATTGACTGACATTGACAGAATTTGACAACTAGAATACGGTACAGATGCTATCAAGAAGAAGCGAAGTGCTTGTTTTGTTTTGTTTACTTCGTCTTCCAAGCCCCACTGAAAGACAATTTGCCTGAAAGTTTCGTGATAAGAAAAGTTTCATTCGTTTCGTTTGCCTTCAGCATTAGGGATTACCAGGAAAACTTAACAAACTCACAACGCGCCCAAAACTAATTCCTAAAGTAAGCAAAGGAAAACAAAACAATATCAATCAATAAAATTACATATAAATAAATAATATTCTCGTCCCCAGAAGCAAGGCATTCGAAACTACAAATAAGAATCGCAATTATTCCAACTCCTTAACTGTAAGTAAATCTTAATTTTCCCTATCATATCACACTCTTTCTTCTTTTTCCAGAATTCTGATTCACATTCATGACAAGATTGGCAAGAATTAAGAAGACCGCGGATATCTACATAGAACCATTAGTAAGTAATTAATTTTAAATCTGTCTCACACACACAAACTAATAAAAATAATTACCTAATCTATAAATAATATTCAATTCAATATTCAATAAATAATAATCATCTTACTAGGTGGTATCCTATTACATAACAAAATTAATCTATATCTAAAGTATGATGCAATAAACAAATAATATGAGAAATAAATATTTACAAAATTAACAAAGCCTAACCAAATATATCATTTAATTTGGCTCCAAAAAAGAGCCGTTCTCTGTTCCAGTTCTGCGAAGAACTATCTTTGCAAAATTCAAAAATATCGGTCTGCAATAGTCATCACTTAATATCACATCCAGATTATCCAGTCCAATGTCAGTCTCCATTGCGCTTTCGCAGTCATACCTCTGTTTTGCAAATTTAGAACAATGTACTAATAAGTGTTGAATAGTCTGAGGCACATCTTCACCGCAAGAACACAATGGAGACTCCACTAGCTTAAACCTATGCAGATAAAAATTAAACCCCCCATGCCCGGTGAAAATTTGTGTCAGATAATTATTGATCGTTAGTTTTCGACAAGTTTTATATGCTACTGATACACTTTTGAAAAACAGTCTTGTGGTAGCTCCCGTCGAGGCTGATTGATACTGTTGCTGCCATTTTTCTATAGTTTCAAGCCTGGTGGAGTACTTTGCGAAGGACAACGGGAACCTATCATACTTGGGTAGCTGTCTGTTATTTAATGCTGCACACTTAGCCAGTTCATCTGCCCTCTCGTTCCCCACTATGCCACAATGAGCCTTAACCCAGAAAAGGGTGATCTCCTTCCCAGTATCAGTCAGTAGTTTAATATTTGTTCTTATATCTACAGCCAACGGGTTGATGTTGTGTGGGTCACAGATGGTTTCAAGACTAGATCTGGAGTCACTTGCAATACTAAATTTAAACTCCCGTCTTTTCCCTATTTCAGCTATCGCAGAGAGTATGGCTGAAAGCTCCGCCTGAAACACACTGCAGAAACTTTCCAATCGAAAGCTAGTGTGCCGTATTTCTACACCCCCAGCCCAGCAGGACACCGCCGCACCCACCTTCCCCTCCAGTTTACTGCCATCCGTATAGAGGACCGGCCCGTCACCCGCAAGACTCTCAGCGTCTTCTCGTGATCCGATTAATCCAAACTCCATGCGTTTTCTTTCAGCCGGATGGGGCAGTGAATACGGACTTCTTCTTAATTCCATACTCCGCCCAGGCAGACATGCCAGCGGTTCCCCTCTCTTCACTCTGTAGATCAATGCATGCTCTTTCACTCTCATAGGGAGTGGCAAAATCCTCGCAAGCAGTAGGCTTGATACAAAAGAGACCGTGCGATGAGCCTTACTTATCTTAATTGCGAAGAATCTTGTGAGGCTATTCAATGCCTTCTCAGCGTAAACCCGCCCTGAAATGTCCGCCCAGCAGCTCGAAGAGTACAGAATAGTAGGCTCTACTACAGCAATGTAAATTAGTCTCAAAATGTCCGAGTTGAGACCCCACTGTGCGCGCGCTGCTCTTGAGACGACTTTGTAAAAAGCAATAGCTTTTTTAGTCGCCTGTTCCAAATGTGGTCGAAAGTTAAGCAGTGGGTCTATAGTTAATCCTAGTATTCTGAGATCTGTCCCATAACTCAGTTCTATTCCCGCCATTATCAGTTTTGGAGTGTGAAATCTCATCTTTCTGGTGATAAGGAGTGCCTGAGTTTTATTTGGGGCAAACTTCATCTTTAGCCTCCGTCCCCACTGAATAATCACATCCAGAGCCCGGTTAAACTTTTCCTCCAACTCAACACCATCAGCTGCGGTTGCGATCATTAATATGTCATCTGCAAAGGCTTGTACTCTAACTCCCTCATACTGCGCCTGCTCCAGCAAAGGGTCCAGTTGTATATTCCAGAGTATAGGTCCACACGTGGAGCCCTGGATACAGCCTTTGTTCGTGGATCTCTTGACCGTCTCACCCGCGTAGCGCAGCTTAATCTCTCGCTCGGAGAGGTAATCTAAGATTAGTCGCACCACGCTGGGGTCCACCTGTTTAGTATGGAGCTCCTCTATAATGGTTAGGTTAGGTTAGGTTAGGTTAGGTTAGGTTAGGTTAGGTTAGGTTAGGTTAGGTTAGGTTAGGTTAGGTTAGGTTAGGTTAGGTTAGGTTAGGTTAGGTTAGGTTAGGTTAGGTTAGGTTAGGTTAGGTTAGGTTAGGTTAGGTTAGGTTAGGTTAGGTTAGGTTAGGTTAGGTTAGGTTAGGTTAGGTTAGGTTAGGTTAGGTTAGGTTAGGTTAGGTTAGGTTAGGTTAGGTTAGGTTAGGTTAGGTTAGGTTAGGTTAGGTTAGGTTAGGTTAGGTTAGGTTAGGTTAGGTTAGGTTAGGTTAGGTTAGGTTAGGTTAGGTTAGGTTAGGTTAGGTTAGGTTAGGTTAGGTTAGGTTAGGTTAGGTTAGGTTAGGTTAGGTTAGGTTAGGTTAGGTTAGGTTAGGTTAGGTTAGGTTAGGTTAGGTTAGGTTAGGTTAGGTTAGGTTAGGTTAGGTTAGGTTAGGTTAGGTTAGGTTAGGTTAGGTTAGGTTAGGTTAGGTTAGGTTAGGTTAGGTTAGGTTAGGTTAGGTTAGGTTAGGTTAGGTTAGGTTAGGTTAGGTTAGGTTAGGTTAGGTTAGGTTAGGTTAGGTTAGGTTAGGTTAGGTTAGGTTAGGTTAGGTTAGGTTAGGTTAGGTTAGGTTAGGTTAGGTTAGGTTAGGTTAGGTTAGGTTAGGTTAGGTTAGGTTAGGTTAGGTTAGGTTAGGTTAGGTTAGGTTAGGTTAGGTTAGGTTAGGTTAGGTTAGGTTAGGTTAGGTTAGGTTAGGTTAGGTTAGGTTAGGTTAGGTTAGGTTAGGTTAGGTTAGGTTAGGTTAGGTTAGGTTAGGTTAGGTTAGGTTAGGTTAGGTTAGGTTAGGTTAGGTTAGGTTAGGTTAGGTTAGGTTAGGTTAGGTTAGGTTAGGTTAGGTTAGGTTAGGTTAGGTTAGGTTAGGTTAGGTTAGGTTAGGTTAGGTTAGGTTAGGTTAGGTTAGGTTAGGTTAGGTTAGGTTAGGTTAGGTTAGGTTAGGTTAGGTTAGGTTAGGTTAGGTTAGGTTAGGTTAGGTTAGGTTAGGTTAGGTTCCCCCCAAATGGGTTCTGCCTTGTCGTGGCTGGGGGGCTCAGTAGTCGTAGTGGTACGACGAAGCCAAAAGAACCCGAGGAGGCTCGCACGGCGCCCTGGAGAGTCCGGGTAGCGGCGTTGCGGGTGTAGGCGGCCTTGAATGGCTGCGGGACTCGGTCGGCGTCTCGGCCTTATGCTGAGTAGCGGCGACGCGGGTCGGATAGGCCTCTCCGCGCGTCCCTCTGTTTCAGCAGAGGGTGCAGTGTGACGAGGCAAGGTCCAGGAGTTTGTGCTGGGATGGTAACGGTTCTGGCATAGATACCTGGTGCGAACCACTTGGTGGTCGGAGGAGTTGTTTGTTTGCGCATTGCGCGGATGAAGCAGAGTTTGGGCTTGGCGTGCGCTTACCCCGCCGTCAGGCAGGTAGTGGGGGACTTGTCTTCCCTGCCACCAGCTCGAAATCGTAATCCTGTAACAGTTGCGGATCACGTCTCGTGATTGGAGCAGGACCGAGGGCCTTGGCTTTATTGCCCGGGCTGCGTGGAGTAAACCTCTATAAAAAATCCCGAAGGACAAGTGGCGGTGCAGCACGAGGTCCTTTCTCTTCGGAGGAGGGCTGGCCGGTAAAGCCAGTCGCTACTGCATCTAGGCGTTGCGCCTTGGTTAGGTCCACCTAACCCTTCCAGGACACACGTGGGCTCTGTCTTGGTCGTATTTTTTACCCCCCGGTACTCGTGGGATCTATTATGGAAAACTTACATAAAAACCAAAACCAAAAGGAGGGCGGCCGCCTGGAATGCCGCATCGTAGGAGTTGCTGCAGAGCCTGTAAAGGTGTCTGGTGCGGACGCTTCGGCGTCATTGAGGAGTGTGGACGCTTCGGCGTCACGAAGTGGAAAAGACACTTCGGTGTCGAAGAATGTCGCTAGGGAAGCTGTGGTGGTCCTGAGGAGAGTGGACGCCGTGGTGACCCCTGTGGCAGAGATGCTGGAGAGGACCAGATGTCCATCCCTGGTCACCAGTTTGGAGAGTGGGGAATCGGACTACAAGTCTGTCCCCGACAGCCGGCTTCCGGTGAGGTTCTGGAGGAAGAAGCCTCCTACTTCTAAAAGGGCTAGAAGTAGTGAATCCGACTCGGACCGTCCTCGGAGTCCTCACGGAGAGAACTCTAAACAGGTGATGACTCGGTCGAAGCGCGGTCGCGGAAGGCCCCCTATCACGGGCCAGTACGTCGGCCTGGCTAAAGCCAGGGCTGAGCTCAAAGCCGCAGAGCGACAGGCGATGGACTTGGAGTCGGAGAAGGAGGTGGCAGCAGCAACGCCCAAGGCGCGGTCAGATGCTGCCACCAATTACCTGGGTGCCTCGACCTCTTGGGGCTCAACAAGGGAGGCCTCAGCCGTCGCCCTATCTGATAGGGTAAAGGAGAGCCTGACGGCCATAGAATTGGTTGGGAGTAAGTCGGGCAACCTTAAGGGCACTTTCCAAAGTGCCCTGAAAAAGTCCGCGGAAGTGCTGCGGGAGGTGTTTGAGGAGTTGGCCTCTCGAACGCCTGCCGAAGAAGTATTAAAACTTCAGGCGGAGAATGCCCTGCTTAAGGGTCAGCTTAATCAGCTAGGCGGGGAGTTGGCTGCGCTTAGGGCCGAAGTAAGGAGCAACAGAGAGTGCGCTGCTCCTTCCCCAGCTTTTGAGGAGCTGGGGCGAGATCTCCGAGCCTCACTGGCAAAAATGGATGCCCGGCTTGATAGCCTGGAGGTAGACGGGCGGCTTTTGCCTGAGAAGCGCCACCGCCCGCCTCTGGCAGCGGATAAGCCGCGTGAGGTCTCGCCGATCCTGACTCAGACGGCGAGAAAAGCTCCGGTGGAAAAACCTGCCCCCACGTCGTATGCGGGGGCGACTAAGAAGGCACCGGTGACAAAAGCTGCCTCTGGAGAAAAGGGGAATAGAAGCAAAGCGCCTGCACCCGCCCCGGCGGCTCCTGCCCCGACGGCTCCTACCCCGGCTGCTCCTGCTCCGGCAAGCCAGACGCAAGAAGAGGGCTGGCAAAAAGTGGGCCCGCGCCGCAATAGGCAGCGCAAGGAACCGGCTGACAGGGTGCCAAGGACATCGGCACCTAAAAAACCAGAGACGTCCAAACCGGCTACGGCTAGAAAAGCCAAGGCCCCAAAGGTCCGAGCCCGCCGCTCAGCTGCGGTTGTGATTGCGCTGCAGCAGGGGGCAGTGGAGAGAGGGCGAACGTACGGAGAAGTGATCTCGGAGGCCAAGTCTAAACTGAACTTGGAAGAGCTCGGGATCACCTCCGTACGCTTCCGGCAAGCGGCGACTGGGGCTCGCATCTTAGAAGTCCCAGGAGCGGAGAGTGGCGGCAAAGCCGACTTACTAGCGGAAAAGCTCCGGGGGCTTTTTACAACGGAAGATGTAAAGGTCTCCAGGCCAGTGACCTCAGTTGATCTTCGAGTAACCGGTCTGGATGACTCAGTGACCCCGGACGAGCTGGTGGCTGCAGTCGCCAAAGTGGGCGAGTGTTCGCCGGACAATATTAAATCCGGCGAAATAAGGAGGGGTCCCGGTGGCGCAGGCACGGTTATTGTAAAGTGCCCCGTCACGGCTGCAAAAAAAGTTGTAGCCGGACGCTTCCGGGTCGGATGGGTGGCAGTTGGGGTCAAGATTCTTGACAATCTTCCCCTCCGCTGCTTCCGTTGTTTCGCGCAGGGCCACATTGGGGTCCAGTGCCAGTCGGAAATCGACCGCAGCCTGAATTGCAGGCGCTGCGGTCAGGAGGGCCACAAGGCCCGGGAGTGCTCCGCCACGCCCCACTGCTCCGTCTGTGAAGCAGCTGGGAAAAAGGCGGACCACCTCGCTGGGGGCAAGGCCTGTGCCAAGCCCCCAACTAAAAAGGCAGCGAAGAAGGCTGCGGCAAAGGCAAGAAAGGCCAAACCGCAGCCTGCAAACCCGCCTCAAGCGGGTAGCGAGGAGGATTCCATGGAGGTCCAATAGTTATGGACCTCCGATTCCTGCAGGGGAACCTCAACCACTCCGCCGCGGCCCAGGATTTATTGATCCAGGCCATGGCGGAGTGGCAGGTCCATATAGCTGTTGCTGCCGAGCCGTATCGCATCCCGACCCGTTCTAACTGGGTTGGGGATCGTGATGGCTTGGTAGCAATTACACAGCATTGCGCGGAGAGTGCCGCTCCACTTACTCTTGTTTACAGAGGTAGGGGTTTTGTGGTTGCTAAAGTCGGCGAGCTGGTCGTAATTGGGGTATATTTTTCCCCCAATCGTCCGCTCGCTGAATTCGAGTGTTATCTCGCGTTAGTGGGGGTCGCTGTAGGTCAGAGCTCTCCCTGTCCTGTTGTCGTCCTTGGGGACCTCAATGCCAAGTCTGGGTCTTGGGGTTCCGCGACGACGGACCCTAGGGGGAGAGTTTTGGAGGAGTGGCTGGTGGAGTGTGATCTGTCGATCCTCAACCGCGGCACAGTGAACACGTGCGTGCGTCGTAATGGGGGGTCAGTCGTGGATGTTTCTTTCGCGACCCCATCCATTGCACGCCGTGTCCAGGGGTGGCAAGTTTTGGAGAATGAAGAGACGCTGTCAGACCACCGTTACATAACGTTCAGCGTCTCCAGACCGTCTCCGGCCACTTCAAGAGCCCCGAGCCAGCCACGACTGGATGGCCCGCGCTGGGCGATAAAACGCCTGAATAAAGAGTTGCTGCAGGAGGCGGCTCTTGTTCAGGCGTGGCTGCCGGAACCACCACCGGTAGATGTGGACGGGGATGCGGCTCGGATCTGCGAGGCCATGACGCAGGTTTGTGACGCTGCGATGCCTCGCGCTAGAGCCTCTCCGTCCAAACAAGGAGTCTACTGGTGGAACGAGGAGATCGCCCAGCTCCGACGCTTGTGCGTGGAGAGGCGCCGAGATTTTCAGCGGTATCGGAGGCGCCGCAACCGCGACGAAAGCGAAGAGGATCGGCTGTACGCTAAGTACAGGGAAGTGGCGGTGGAACTCCGCCTTGCCATTGGCCGGTCCAAGGCCGCGGCGTGGGAGGAGTTGCTGGAGACGTTGAAGGGGGATCCTTGGGGTAGGCCATACAAGCTTGTAAGGCAAAAGCTACGCCCTTGGACTCCTCCCATCTCCAGCAGCCTAGAGCCGGAAGTCCTCGAAAGAGTGGTCGAGGCACTGTTCCCAGAAATGGGAACGGACTTTGTGCCTCCCAATATGGCACCGCCGGAACAGGAGGCGGGAAACTCGGACACTGAGGATGTGCCCGAGGTCTCTGTAGCGGAGTTGGGTGCGGCCGTGTTGCGCATTAAGTGCAAAAACACGGCCCCAGGACCCGATGGCATTCCTTGCCGCGCTTGGGTCCTGGCCCTTGGCGGGGAGCAGGGCGCTCTAGAGCCCCGAGTAAGGGCTCTCTTTAATAGGTGTGTGCGGGAAGGTGTTTTCCCGCACCGTTGGAAGGAGGGCCGTTTGGTCCTCCTCCGAAAGGAGGGACGGCCGGCCGATGACCCGTCGGGTTATCGGCCTATAGTATTGCTAGATGAGGCGGGGAAGCTGCTGGAGAGGGTGATAGCCAACCGCCTCATCGAACACATGGGCGTTGTAGGTCCGAATTTGTCGGACGCCCAATTTGGGTTCCGCTGGGGCCGGTCGACCATAGACGCGATCGGTCGCCTACGGGACATGGCAGAGGAGGAAGTTATGAAGGGCGGGCAGTTGTTGGCTGTCTCATTAGACATAAAAAATGCCTTCAACAGCCTGCCCTGGTCGACTATTATGGAGGCACTCCGCTATCATGGAGTGCCCCCGTACTTGAAGAGATTGGTGGGGAGCTACCTATCGGATAGGGCGGTA
>OX596378.1:0-120000 GCA_951394395.1 Colostygia pectinataria
CTGAAGCTAAAGGACCGGCTGGCGGAAGCCAAAGCTTGTGTCGTGAAGGCCAAACTACATCTCGGGAACTCGAAGAACATAAAGACCGAGATAAAAACCGAGGTCACGCACGCAATTGAGAGGCTGTACCAATTGGTCAAAGAAGCGGATAGCGTGAAGGGACAGGATAAGAAGAAAGCAAACGAACCAGAAAAAGAAAAAGAACCTGAGAAAGAACAGGAAGAAGTACCAGAGAAAGGTCAGAGAAAAGAAGAAAAAGAACTATTGAGGAGAATAGAAGAACATACAAGACTCATACAAGAAAGCAATGAGAAGATGGAAAGGTTGAAAGAAACGATAGACAAACAACAAGAAATGCAAGAGAAAATGACATACGCGAGCGTGGCAGCGGCGCACCCCAGGAGACAGCTCCCAGAGCAGACCGCGCTACACTCTGTGATAGTCACAGCGAAGAATGAGACAGAGACAGGGGATGAGATACTGAACAGGATAAGGGAAGTGGTCAAGGCAAAGGACGGAGGAGTCGAAGTGGAAAGGATTCGGAAAGGAAAAGACAGGAAAGTGATAGTCGGATGTAGAACGGAGGGAGACAGGAAGCAAATACAGGAAAGGCTCAAGAGAGCAGAAGAGCACCTGAACGTGCAAGAAGTGACCAACAAAGACCCGCTGGTAATACTGAGAGACGTCCTTCAGTACAACAGCGACAAAGACATCATTGGGGCACTGTGGAATCAGAACAAAAAGGTGCTGAAAGACCTGGAGCAAAATGAGAACAAGGTAGAAATCCTGTATAAGAAACGCTCACGAAACCCCCAGGCAAACAATGTGATCGTGAGGGTGTCCCCCGCAGTGTGGCAGCGCTTGGTCGATGCGGAGTCGATCATGATTGACCTCCAGCGGGTGAGGGTTGCAGACCAGTCACCACTGGTCCAATGCTCACTCTGCCTGGGCTACGGCCATGGGCGACGATTCTGCAAAGACACTGTGGAAAAATGCAGCCATTGCGGGGGGCCCCACATGAAAGCAGACTGTTTGGACTGGCTTGCAGGGGCAGCCCCAACGTGCTGCAACTGCACGAAAGCCAAGATGGAAAAAGTCGACCACAACGCATTCAGCAATGAATGCCCGATCAGAAGAAGGTGGGAGACCATAGCGCGGTCGACAATAGCATACCAGTGTTAAGGTGGTCCCGGGCGTGCAATCTTCCTCAGCCGGCGCAAATGCCCACCTCATAGCCCAAGTGAATCTCCAACGGAAAGAACTAGCAACACACGAACTTATGCTAATGGCTAGCGAGAAGAGGATGGCATTTGCGCTGATACAAGAACCGTACACTGGCGCAATTGGCAGGATGAAGAACTACGGGGGGGCCAGGATCTTCCAGAACACCAACCAGGGCAACGGCACGATAAAAGCGGCAATAGCCGTCTTTGATGATGATATGGACGTGATCCAATTGCCAAACCTCACCACAAACAACATCACAGTGGTGAAGTTAAAAACAAGGGCCTGGGAGATCGTGGTTGCCTCGTTTTACTTCGAGCCTGACCAAACGAGCGTAGAACCGTACCTAGATCAACTGAGGAAGATTGAAACACAAGAAAAACCCAAACTTCTCATTATAGGGGGAGACGCTAATGCAAAGAGTACCTGGTGGGGCAGTAACATCATAGACTCGAAGGGAGAAGAGCTGGCAGGATTCCTAGAAGAGGGGGGCTTGCAGATACTCAACGACGGCGACATCCCTACTTTCGACACAATAAGGGGCAACAAGAGATACACCAGTTGTGTGGACATTACGGCATGCACTGCGGAGATGCTGAACCTGGTTGAAGACTGGAGAGTCAGCGAAGGTACAATAAGTTCGGACCACAACGCAATAACATTCAAAATTAGATTAACTAAGTCAAAAGGTATAAGCATCAATAGAACTACCAGAATCTACAATAGTAAAAAAGCGAATTGGAACCAGTTTTATGAAAAACTGGCCCAATTGCAAGAGATAAAACAAATAAATAAAGAAGAAATAGTCAAAATAGAAAATAAAACAGAACTAGAAAATAAAGTAAAGGCATATATAAATACAATAATAGAGTCATGCAATGTTAGTATACCTAAACTAAAAACATGCAAAAAACTTACCCTACCGTGGTGGTCCGAAGCACTCGCGAAGATGAAGCAAGAAGTCAAAACCAGGAAGCGTCGAATCCGATGTGCAGCGCCAGTCCGGAGGTCCAAGGTCGTCGATGAGTACCTGCAAGCAAAAGAAAAATATGAGATAGAAGCCAAGAAGGCACAGACGGAAAGCTGGAAAGAGTTTTGTAGTAAGCAAGATAGAGAGGGTATATGGGAAGGAATATACAGAGTGATAGGAAGGATAACTAGGAGGCAGGAGGACATTCCTTTGGAGAGGGAGGGAAGGGTTTTGTGTGCAAAGGAGTCTGCCAAGATGTTGGCCAACACGTTTTACCCGGAGGACTTGGAAAGCCAGGATAATGAGGACCATCGACGGACACGAGCAGAAGCTAACCTGGTAAACGACTGGGTTCATGATGAACAACATGACCCACCGTTTACTATGGAAGAGCTTAGAGCCGCGGTGGACAGCTTCAACCCTAAGAAAGCCCCGGGTATGGATGGACTTACGGCGGACATATGTGGCAAAGCGATAGCGGTAGACCCGGAGACTTACCTTGCCTTAGCCAACAAATGCCTCACGCTGCAACACTTCCCAATCATCTGGAAGGAAGCAACGATCGTGGTTCTTCGAAAACCAGGGAAGGAGAACTACACGAATCCAAAGGCGTATAGACCCATCGGCCTGCTGCCGGTTCTGGGCAAAATCCTGGAGAAAATGCTAGTCGGACGCATAAAGTGGCATATAGTCCCGAGGATAAGTACTCGCCAGTACGGATTCATGCCCCAAAAGAGCACCGAAGACTCCCTCTATGATCTCATGCAGCATATTCGAACCAAACTTGAACAGAAAAAGCTGATAACAATGATATCATTAGACATAGAGGGAGCCTTCGATAACGCGTGGTGGCCAGCCATAAGAACCAGACTGGCAGAGGAAAGGTGTCCGGTAAACATAAGGAGGCTCTTAGACAGTTACCTACAGGATCGAAAAATAAGAGTGAGATATGCCGGGCAAGAACACACAAAAAAGACGAATAAAGGATGCGTCCAGGGATCGATAGGCGGGCCGATGCTGTGGAATCTCCTACTGGACACTCTCCTAAGGGGGCTTGAGAGTGGAGGGAACTATTGTCAAGCCTTTGCTGATGACGTGGTGCTTGTCTTTGACGGTGACACGGCACAAGAAGTCCAAGAGCAAGCCAATGCCGCTCTCGCCTATGTTCAGGGGTGGGGTGTCAAACACAAGCTGAAATTTGCACCACACAAAACCAATGCAATGGTCATCACTAGAAAACTAAAGTTTGACACACCACTGCTGAGGATGGGCGGGGTCGACATTGGACTGTCCAAGGAAATCAAGATCCTGGGGGTCACGATAGACCACAAGCTGACCTTCAACAACCATGTGGCTAACGTCTGTAAGAAAGCACTCAATATATACAAAAAGCTTGCTACAGCCGCAAAGGTCAGTTGGGGTCTTCACCCAGAAGTCGTGCGAACAATCTACATGGCAGCAGTAGAGCCCGTGATCCTTTACGCTGCTAGTGTCTGGGCCAAGGAAACGTCAAAGATAGGGGTACAGAAGCAGCTCAACACAGTGCAAAGAGGGTTTGCCCAGAAACTGACAAAGGCGTACCGTACCGTTTCACTGAATTCGGCCCTGGTTCTGGCTGGGCTTCTTCCACTTGACCTCAGAATACAGGAGGCAGCTGCCCTGTATGAGGCTAGGAGGGGGATGCCCCTGCCAGCGCTAGCAGACAGAGAGCTTGAGAGGATGGTGAGCTACGCAATGATCTCTCACCCGGCAGAGCACAAAAGCCTGGAGTTCGTTGACCTGATCGACCAGGAAGCCGTAGACAGGCACAACAACCAGCAGGTCAAGATATACACCGATGGCAGCAAAATTGAGGGCAAAGTCGGAGCTGCACTGTCCCTATGGAACGGTGCAGCCGAGACCAAAACCCTCAAGTTAAAGCTGTCATCTTTCTGCACAGTGTATCAGGCAGAACTCTTGGCCTTGTGCAGAGCCACAGAAGAGATCACTAAACGCCGAGAACAGAGCTATGGAGTATATAGTGACTCGAAGGCAGCGCTGGAAACTGTCACCAATCCAGGCTCTATCCATCCACTTGCAGTCGAAGCTCGAAGAAACCTCGCGAGGGCTCTGGTCCAGAAAAAGGAAGTATCCTTATTCTGGATCAAAGCTCACGCTGGATTGGAAGGGAACGAGCGTGCGGACAAGCTTGCAAAGGAAGCAGCGCTGAAGACAAAAAGAAAACCAGACTACGAGTTCTGCCCTAAATCTTACATCAAGAGACAGATAAGACTCGAGGCACTAGTCAAATGGAACGATCGGTACAAGATGGGCGAGACGGCATCGATAACAAAAATATTTTTCCCCGACGCAATAAAGGCTTACAGGACAATACGACAGCTTGAACCGACAATGACGATGACCCAAATTATGACAGGGCATGGCGGGTTCTCAGAATATTTGACTCGGTTCAAATGTAAGGAGAACCCATCATGCATCTGTGAGCTAGGCGTGAGCGAAACAGTTCCGCACATTCTATTTGAATGCCCTAAAGAAGGGCTTAGAAGATACGAAACGGAACAAGAGTTAGACTGTACAATAAATGCAGAAAATGTAAGCAAGTTAATAACAGATAAAGATAAAAGAAGTAAGTTTATAAAATTTTGTACAAATGTAGCAGAGTCAACAATTAAAAGAAATAAAGATTTATAAAATATGGTGAATATATATTATATGATATATATAAACAGCATATATAAATAAATAGCATAAGGAAACTGTAATAAACTATGAAAGTACAATAATTATAGATAAAACAAATATGTAAAGATAAGATAGAAATAAGTGCAAATATGTAATGAAATAATAGCATGTAATTAACAGATAGAGAAGTAACAGTCAATATCTAAATTTAAAAAGATGTATAAAATATGGTGTGTATATATGATATGACATATATAAACAGCATATATAAATAAATAGAAAACCGCAATAAAATAAAATAGTTATAGAAAAAACAAATGTCTAAGATTAGATAGAAATAAGTACGAAAATGTATTAGAATAGAATGTATAAATTATAAGAGATAAGTAGTTAGTAAAACACCCTCTTAGACCCCAAGTGGGTACGCTAAGTATGTAATCCCACCCGTATATAGAAATAAAGAAAACAAAATCTTTGATTTCGTCAAAGGAACGAGAAAAAAAAAAAAAAAAAAAAAAAAAAAAAAAAAAAAAAAACCTAACCTAACCTAACCTAACCTAACCTAACCTAACCTAACCTAACCTAACCTAACCTAACCTAACCTAACCTAACCTAACCTAACCTAACCTAACCTAACCTAACCTAACCTAACCTAACCTAACCTAACCTAACCTAACCTAACCTAACCTAACCTAACCTAACCTAACCTAACCTAACCTAACCTAACCTAACCTAACCTAACCTAACCTAACCTAACCTAACCTAACCTAACCTAACCTAACCTAACCTAACCTAACCTAACCTAACCTAACCTAACCTAACCTAACCTAACCTAACCTAACCAGAGACCAAATTCAAAATTTTTAGTGACTCACGATCAACTTTAGAAATAATACAAAAAAGGGATACTCACAACAAATTGGCAGCAGAAACTAGAAGGAATTTAAAAGAAATAAATAAAACCGGGAAAGTGGTCGACCTGTTCTGGGTAAAAGCGCACGTTGGTATAACAGGGAACGAAAGAGCCGATACCTTAGCGAAAGAAGCAGCATTAAATAAAAAGACTAGGTCAGACTACGATTGGTGTCCTGTTTCATTCGTCAAACGAGCCATCAGAAATGATACGGTTATCGAATGGAACAGGAGGTATAAGTCGGAAAAGACTGCTAGCGTCACCAAGATGTTTTTCCCGTGTGCGGAGTCGGCTTACAAACTGTGTAGAAAAATCCCAAACACATACATGAACACACAAATTTTCACAGGCCATGGTGGTTTTTCCCAATATCTCTACCGTTTCAAGAAAAAAGAATCACCCGCTTGCATATGTGACCCAAGTGAAGAGGAATCTTTGACTCACATCATATTAGAGTGTCCACAGTTTGGAAAAGCTAGATTTGAAATAGAAAACAAAATAGATGTTAATATAACATATAATAATATATCAGCGATTATAACAGATGAAAACATGAGAGAAGAATTCTTAAAGTATTGTATAAGATTGATAAATATAGTGATATTTAGAAATAAAACCAAATAGAAAAAACTGTAAATATCAAATTAGTAATAAGAAAAAAAAAAAAAAAAAAAAAAAAAAAGAAGAAAAAAAAAAAAATTAATAATATAAAGAAGGGATATTAGATAAGTATTAATAATTATTGTACATAAATTAAATTGATTTTAACAGTGTAACTAAAGAAAGTTTAAATAAATATTCGAAGAACAAAGTCTCTGATTCGATTCAGAGGAAAGTCGCGGTATCGTCGAAAAGACGGTACAAATTTAAAAAAAAAAAAAAAAAAAAAAAAACCTAACCTAACCTAACCTAACCTAACCTAACCTAACCTAACCTAACCTAACCTAACCTAACCTAACCTTGACATCGAGGGAGCGTTTGATAACGCTTGGTGGCCGGCTATCCTTAATGGGCTGCATTTTAAGGGAGTGGACCCCAGCGTGATGCGGCTCATAGTCGACTACCTGTCGGAGAGACGAGTGAGGCTCAGATACGCGGGAGAGGCTGTAGAAAGAGACACCAACAAGGGCTGTATACAGGGCTCCACTTGTGGACCGATCCTATGGAATATTCAGATGGACCCCTTGTTGGAGCAGAGTCAGTATGGTGGGGTGCGGGTGCAGGCTTTTGCAGACGATATCCTCATGGTCGCAGCGGGAGCCGATGGTAGAGAGTTGGAAGGGAGGATCAATCGGGCTCTCGCCGTGGTCCTGCGATGGGGGGATAGTCTGAAGCTCAAGTTTGCACCTGGGAAAACCCAGGCCCTCATTACTACCAGAAAATTAAGGTACCATACTCCGAGACTGGAAATGGCGGGAGTTGAGATCGCCTACGGGACCAGTCTTAAAATATTGGGGTTGACCATAGACCCGCTGCTTAATTTCCGACGCCACCTCGAATTAATCACTAAAAAGGCAATAGCCTTCTATAAAGTAGTCTCGAGGGCCGCGCGTGCGCAGTGGGGTCTAAACTCTGATATTTTAAGACTGATCTACGTGGCCGTTGTTGAGCCTACAGTTCTATACTCTGCGAGCTGCTGGGCTGACGTCTCCACAAGAGTTTACGCAGAGAAGGCGCTAAACAGTCTTACAAGATCTTTCGCAATAAAAATTTCCAAGGCGCACCGAACGGTCTCTTGCGTGTCGAGCACGCTTCTTGCAAGAATTCTGCCCCTACCGCTTAGAATCAGGGAGCAAGCCCTCATTTATCGCATTAAGAGAGGAAAAGCACTGGCTGGATTGCCAGGAAGGGAGCTTGAACTCAGAAGGAGTCTATTCTCGCTGCCACACCCAGCTGAGAGAAAACGTGTGGGGTTCGGGCTGATCGGATCGCAAGAGGATGCGGTAGGTCTTGCGGACGAGGGACCCGTCCTCTACACGGACGGCAGTAAGCTGGAGGGGAAGGTCGGCGCGGCGGTGTCTTGTTGGGCTGGAGAGGGAGAGGTTCAGCATGCTACCCACCGGCTCGAGGATTACTGCAGCGTGTTCCAGGCGGAGTTGTCTGCGATCCTGCGTGCGCTCGAGATGATCGGCCGGCGGCGGGAGCGACGATTTAGCATCGCCAGTGACTCGAGGTCCAGCCTGGAAAGCATAGATGACCCAAATTCAATAAACCCGTTGGCGGTGGACATCAGGAGCCATATCACTCGACTTAGGGAAGAGGGTAAAGAAGTCGCGCTATACTGGGTGCGGGCTCATTGCGGCATACCAGGGAACGAGAGAGCTGATGAACTCGCCAAGCATGCCGCGCTGAATAATCGGCAACAACCGAGATACGACAGGTTCCCCTTGTCTTTCGCTAAGCACTCCACCAGACAGCACACTTTGTTGGAATGGCAGCACATTTACCAGTCGGCCTCAACAGGAGCAACAACAAGATTATTTTTTAAGAATGTCACTGTAGCTTATAGAATTGCAGGTAAAATAACTATAGACAACTACCTGGCCCAAATACTTACTGGCCACGGGGGCTTTCGAAGTTATTTACATAAATTTAAGCTTGTTGATTCTCCATGGTGCTCTTGTGAAGACGTACCTCAGACTATACAGCATTTATTAGTACAATGTCCCATGTTTGGCAAACTGAGGTATGATTGCGAGAGCGCAATGGAGACTAACATAAGTATTGATAATTTTCATGAGTTGGTGGCTGATGACAATTGCAGACAGCTGTTTCTCACTTTTGCAAGGACCGTTCTGCGCAAAGTGGGAAAAGATAATGGTTCTTTTACAGAACCATAATTGATTCAGAATTTGTAGTAGGTGTATTTTATAATATTGTAGCAGTTGTGAGTGGGTACAAACCTCATGCTTTCCCAGGATCTATTCTTATTTGTTGGGGAAGAGTTTATGTTTCTTCTTCTCCTCCCAGCACCCTCCTGAAACTGAAATAAGGCTCATCATTTTACGTTAAACATTGACGGTTTAGGCAGTTCTCTCGTCTTGTTATTTTGTTGGTTGGTTACCATAATAATAAATTGTTTTGTTTTTACCAATATAATGTTAAATTTTGTGTTTACTTACTTGCTCACTCGCTCTTATAATTGTTCCAAGAGATGGCAGATAGCTTATTGTAATGTTCCTGAAACTCTCATATATACCCGCTGGAACTGCTGAAATTAGAGAATAAATAATAACAAATGAGTGGTGTTTACAAAATTATCAAAACTTTTTCTTCTTTTGTTTTTGTAGCATCTGCGGGTTAGACAGAGCAGTGGTTGTCAACCGTAGTAGTAAATTTGACAATGACATATTCTTTCATTATTAATGTCTGCTCCACACTGGGATAGTATGAGGTGTTGGAGGTTAGGAGTAGGGCTGGTGTTAGGTGTTATAAGTTAGTTAGTGTTGGGTTTTAGGTGTTAGGTATAGTCTTGCTGTGTATTTAGTTACAAACCATTATTGTCATTATTTCTGAATAAATGTTTAGTAGGTATTGTTTAAATGGAGTTATCATCAATACTATAATGCTGATCCATTTTAAATTTATGTAATGTTAATGATCATTGCTGCGTGTAAATCCAGAACTACTGTTATCTTATGTTTATGATTAAATAGCTACTTATATTAAATTTTTAAATTTTCATCCATACTTCATTATTATTACTATTATATTTTTATTTCATTTTTTTTTTATTTTTATTTATTATTTTATTTCAGTCTTCTGGGTGATTAAATATTTTTAATTAGACATGAAGATGTTATTATAATATTTTATTAGTTGAAAATGTACCTACATAGAGTGTTATAGGTTATTGCTTATTTCAAGTCTGTGTCTTGAGTTAAATAGAAAGTGCAAAATACTTATTTAAAATGTAGTCTTTGTATTTTTATCATCTTGTATTAATATCCTATTTTAACCAAGCAATGTTGATGTAATTATTTTATAAAATTGTTTTTAATTGATATATAATGTATCTACTTACTGAAATAGGATATGCATGGTTGCTAATTATATGAAGCATTTAATGACTAAAAATGTTTTGAGCCTTCAGACTTTTTAACTTTTCAATCTTGGCTTATTACATTTATATGTTACTATAATATTTTAAATTGTTAAATGGTGCTTCTGTAATAAGCAATATGAATTATTAAATATAAATATGTGAATATGTAATATATGTATCTACGGATTGATTGACTGGTTCAACCAATCTGAAGACGGATTTTGTGTAATAATAATAGATATAATAAACTTTAATGTATAAAACTCATTGTAGCAATTATGAAATAAATAAAATTATTGAAAATTCTGATTGATTGACAAGTTCAATCAATCGGAAAGTGTATTTTAATTGTGCTCACATAACCTTGAAAATAAAATTCAATTCAATATTTTTATTCGTTAAGATCTTTTGGAATAAAGTAACTAGTACATTATGATTTATAATAGAATATGGTTTTATATAAATAAGTAAATTTATAATATATAGTAAATGTATAGAAGGTTGTCGCATAATAATAGCGACAGTAATTTTAAGTTAGTGCCATTTCGAGATGGCAAAAAAAAACAATAAAAAAAAAAAAAAAAAAAAAAAACCTAACCTAACCTAACCTAACCTAACCTAACCTAACGATAAGAAAATGCATTACGCATCCCCCCCAATTTGGGTAACTGGGGGGGTATGTCGGACTCTCCGTCAGAGTGACGGCATACCGACTAAAAACCTATCGACTTCCACCTTACGCATTTGGTGTACCAAAGCTGTGGGAATTCCTAAGGAGACTACCACAACCCCGGCTGCGTGAGCCTTAAGGCAATCTTTTCTCCATTGTTGGAGGGTGTTCATTCACCCTTAACCGTCGGTTGTTGCACGCGCGATATGCGGTGCCCTTCTCGGGCCAGGTGTTTTAGGCGGCCAACTTCCCCAAGTCAACCGCCCTCTGGCTCCTGTCAGGGTGGAAGACGACGATTGTGTGCCGCCCTCCGGCGCCCGGTTCTTCTGCGGCGAATGGCGAGGTCAGAACTCTGTTCCCTCTCTCTTTCTGCCGCTTCCTTGTGAAGCATGACGGCTTCACTGAAGGAGAGAACCGCTCTCCACGACTCTTCGTTGTCAACCATGTTGTTGATCAAGCTCGATAGGGTAAGGTCGTTTCCCACAACTCCGCATAGCTCATTGCGCTCTTCCACCCACGCTGGGCACTCTTCAAGTACATGCTGAGCCGTTTCATTAGGGCAGCCGTCACAGTGATGACACTGTGATGTCGGCTCTCTACAAGCTACCCGACACAAATATCCTCCAAAACATCCATGTCCCGTGAGTATTTGTGTCAGGCGAAACGTTAATCCACCGTGTTCTCTGTTCAGCCATTGAGTTAATATCGGACCGACCGCCTCTATTGTCCTTCGGCCAGCAGTGGACTGCTCCAGCCGAGTTAACCACTCTTCCATTGCAGCTTCCCGCAGCTCATTTTTATGCGCCTCTACCTCCCGTGGTGCTGGACGTAAGTCCTCGGAAAGCGCCTCCTGACGCCAAAAATACATTGACGCCATGGCTTTCGCATCCAGGTCCCAAGGTAGCGTCCCAGCCAGCACACACGCCACATCACTTGAAATAGTGCGGTACCCCCGAATTACCCTGATTGCCATTACCCGTTGGGGCTGGCGCAGTAAGGTGATGTTCTGCCTGTCAAGGGCATCCGCCCATACAGGGGCCCCATATAGGGCCATAGAGCGAACGACCCCAGTGTACAGCCGCCGGCATGAGGTTTTCGGACCTCCAACGTTAGGTAAAAGCCGACTTAGAGCAGTTGCTGCTCCTATCAGCCTTGGTGCCAGGCTTTTGAAATGCGCCTGAAATGTCCACCGACTGTCGAGTACGATTCCTAGGTACTTCATCGTACCCTTCATATCGATGCGCACACCCCCGACCACAATATGGGCGTTAGAAGTTGGAGCCCTACGAGGACCGTGAAAACACAAGGCCTCGGATTTATTAAGGGCAACCTTCAGACCCAGCCGTCGAATGCGGCTCACAACGTGGGCCACTCCAGCCGTTGCGAGTATTGCTGCTTCCCGATAGGATGCCTGACGAGCCATTACCAGAGTGTCATCAGCGTAACAAATTACACTTATGCCCCTGAGGTTGTTGCCTCTTAGCACCCAATCGTATCCGATGTTCCACAAGAGTGGTCCAAGGACCGATCCCTGTGGAACACCGCATACCATCTCTCTTCTGCCCCATTCCACCTTTCCTGGATACACCACCGACCGATAAGAAAGATATGCCTCAATGATGCGTTGCAGATAGGTTGGCATACCATGGAACTTTAGCGCCTCCTTAATGCAACTCAATGATGCGCTGTAGTGCTCTGCTCCTCGAGCTGCCGCCGCCATTCGCCCAGAGCCGCTTCCTGGGCGTTTACGCGCCACCGCACCACTTCATCAGGCGCTGGGCGGTTGCCCTGACTACGAGCGTCTGCCCGTTGCCAGTAGACCGAGGATTGAACCTCGGCCTCGAGCTCCCACGGCAGGGATTCTGCAAGAGCGCAGGCCACCCCATGGGAGATGGTCCGATAACCCCTGATTACTCTAACCGCCATGACCCTCTGCGCCTGATGCAGAAGGGCTTTATGGCGGTTTTTCAGAGATCCAGCCCAGATCGGGGCCCCATAAAGGGCCATCGATCGGACCACTCCCATATACAGGCGGCGGCAGCCTACACCTCCACCTCCTGTGTTAGGAAGCAGGCGACTAAGAGCGCCTGCTGTTCTTACTAATTTCGGAACCAAACGTTCCAGGTGAACCCCAAAGTCCCACCTGCTGTCGAGGACAACGCCAAGATATTTTAACGTCGTCCCGACCGAAATTGGGGTTCCCCCCACCACTATGCTGGTACCAGCAGGTGGTCTCCGCCGAGGCCCGTGAAAACAAATAGCCTCGGACTTCTGGAGGGCCACCTCCAGCCCAAGTCGTCGAATCCGCGCCACCACCGCCGCGACGCCAGCGGTGGCCAACACCAAGGCGGACCGGAGATCAGAACCCCGGGCCGTCACTAGGGTGTCATCGGCGTAACAAATCACGCCCACGCCTCGCAGGTTAGCGCAGCGCAGGACGTGATCATAGCCGATGTTCCACAGCAGGGGCCCAAGAACGGACCCCTGGGGAACACCACGCGACATGCGCCGGCGACTACCCGTTCCACTCCTGGTAGGGAACACTACCGCCCTATCTGATAGGTAGCTCGCTACCAGTCTCTTCAAGTATGGGGGCACTCCATGATAGCGGAGTGCCTCCATAATAGTCGGCCAGGGCAGGCTGTTGAAGGCATTTTTAATGTCCAACGAGACAGCCAACAACTGCCCACCCCTTAAAGCCTCCTCCTCTGCCATGTCCCGCAGGCGACCGATCGCGTCTATGGTCGACCGGCCCCAGCGGAACCCGAATTGGGCGTCCGACAAATTCGGACCCACAACCCCCATATGCTCGATGAGGCGGTTAGCTATCACCCTCTCCAACAGCTTCCCCGCCTCATCCAACAAAACTATGGGCCGATAACCCGAAGGGTCATCGGCCGGCCGTCCCTCCTTACGGAGGAGGACCAAACGGCCCTCCTTCCATCGGTGCGGGAAAACACCTTCTCGCACACACCTATTAAAGAGTGCCCTTATTCGGGGCTCTAGAGCGCCCTGCTCCCCGCCAAGGGTCAGGACCCAAGCGCGGCAGGGAATGCCATCTGGTCCTGGGGCCGTGTTTTTGCCCTTAATGCGTAACACGGCCGCACCCACCTCCGCTACAGAGACCTCAGGCACATCCTCAGTGCCCGAGTCTCCCGCCTCCTGTTCTGGCGGTGCCATATTAGGAGGCAAAAAGTCCGTTCCCATTTCTGGGAACAGTGCCTCGACCACCCTTTCGAGGACTTCCGGCTCGAGGCTGCTGGAGATGGGAGGAGTCCAAGGGCGTAGCTTTTGCCTTACTAACTTGTATGGCCTACCCCAAGGATCCCCTTTCAACGTCTCCAGCAACTCCTCCCACGCCGCGGCCTTAGACCGGCCTATAGCAAGGCGGAGTTCCACCGCCACTTCTCTATACGTGGCGTACAGCCGGTCCTCCTCTTCTTCGTCGCGGTTTCGGCGTCTCCGATCGGCTCGGGGCGCTTGGGATGGCTGGAGACGATCTGGAGACGCTGAAGGTTATGTACCTGTGGTCTGACAGCGTCTCCTCATTCTCCAGAACCTGCCACTCCTGGACACGGCGTGCAATGGACGGGGTCGCGAAAGAAACATCCACGACTGACCCCCCATTACGACGCACGCACGTGTTCACTGTGCCGCGGTTGAGGATCGACAGATCACACTCCACCAGCCACTCCTCCAAAACTCTCCCCCTAGGGTCCGTCGTCGCGGAACCCCAAGACCCAGACTTGGCATTGAGGTCCCCAAGGACGACAACAGGACAGGGAGAGCTCTGACCTACAGCGACCCCCACTAACGCGAGATAACACTCGAATTCAGCGAGCGGACGATTGGGGGAAAAATATACCCCAATTACGACCAGCTCGCCGACTTTAGCAACCACAAAACCCCTACCTCTGTAAACAAGAGTAAGTGGAGCGGCACTCTCCGCGCAATGCTGTGTAATTGCTACCAAGCCATCACGATCCCCAACCCAGTTAGAACGGGTCGGGATGCGATACGGCTCGGCAGCAACAGCTATATGGACCTGCCACTCCGCCATGGCCTGGATCAATAAATCCTGGGCCGCGGCGGAGTGGTTGAGGTTCCCCTGCAGGAATCGGAGGTCCATAACTATTGGACCTCCATGGAATCCTCCTCGCTACCCGCTTGAGGCAGGTTTGCAGGCTGCGGTTTGGCCTTTCTTGCCTTTGCCGCAGCCTTCTTCGCTGCCTTTTTAGTTGGGGGCTTGGCACAGGCCTTGCCCCCAGCGAGGTGGTCCGCCTTTTTTCCAGCTGCTTCACAGACGGAGCAGTGGGGCGTGGCGGAGCACTCCCGGGCCTTGTGGCCCTCCTGACCGCAGCGCCTGCAATTCAGGCTGCGGTCGATTTCCGACTGGCACTGGACCCCAATGTGGCCCTGCGCGAAACAACGGAAGCAGCGGAGGGGAAGATTGTCAAGAATCTTGACCCCAACCGCCACCCATCCGACCCGGAAGCGTCCGGCTAAAACTTTTTTTGCAGCCGTGACGGGGCACTTTACAATAACCGTGCCTGCGCCACCGGGACCCCTCCTTATTTCGCCGGATTTAATATTGTCCGGCGAACACTCGCCCACTTTGGCGACTGCAGCCACCAGCTCGTCCGGGGTCACTGAGTCATCCAGACCGGTTACTCGAAGATCAACTGAGGTCACTGGCCTGGAGACCTTTACATCTTCCGTTGTAAAAAGCCCCCGGAGCTTTTCCGCTAGTAAGTCGGCTTTGCCGCCACTCTCCGCTCCTGGGACTTCTAAGATGCGAGCCCCAGTCGCCGCTTGCCGGAAGCGTACGGAGGTGATCCCGAGCTCTTCCAAGTCCAGTTTAGACTTGGCCTCCGAGATCACTTCTCCGTACGTTCGCCCTCTCTCCACTGCCCCCTGCTGCAGCGCAATCACAACCGCAGCTGAGCGGCGGGCTCGGACCTTTGGGGCCTTGGCTTTTCTAGCCGTAGCCGGTTTGGACGCCTCTGGCTTTTTAGGTGCCGATGTCCTTGGCACCCTGTCAGCCGGTTCCTTGCGCTGCCTATTGCGGCGTGGGCCCACTTTTTGCCAGCCCTCTTCTTGCGTCTGGCTTGCCGGAGCAGGGGCAGCCGGGGTAGGAGCCGTCGGGGCAGGAGCCGCCGGGGCGGGTGCAGGCGCTTTGCTTCTATTCCCCTTTTCTCCAGAGGCAGCTTTTGTCACCGGTGCCTTCTTAGTCGCCCCCGCATACGACGTGGGGGCAGGTTTTTCCACCGGAGCTTTTCTCGCCGTCTGAGTCAGGATCGGCGAGACCTCACGCGGTCACGCGGCTTATCCGCTGCCAGAGGCGGGCGGTGGCGCTTCTCAGGCAAAAGCCGCCCGTCTACTTCCAGGCTATCAAGCCGGGCATCCATTTTTGCCAGTGAGGCTCGGAGATCTCGCCCCAGCTCCTCAAAAGCTGGGGAAGGAGCAGCGCACTCTCTGTTGCTCCTTACTTCGGCCCTAAGCGCAGCCAACTCCCCGCCTAGCTGATTAAGCTGACCCTTAAGCAAGGCATTCTCCGCCTGAAGTTTTAATACTTCTTCGGCAGGCGTTCGAGAGGCCAACTCCTCAAACACCTCCCGCAGCACTTCCGCGGACTTTTTCAGGGCACTTTGGAAAGTGCCCTTAAGGTTGCCCGACTTACTCCCAACCAATTCTATGGCCGTCAGGCTCTCCTTTACCCTATCAGATAGGGCGACGGCTGAGGCCTCCCTTGTTGAGCCCCAAGAGGTCGAGGCACCCAGGTAATTGGTGGCAGCATCTGACCGCGCCTTGGGCGTTGCTGCTGCCACCTCCTTCTCCGACTCCAAGTCCATCGCCTGTCGCTCTGCGGCTTTGAGCTCAGCCCTGGCTTTAGCCAGGCCGACGTACTGGCCCGTGATAGGGGGCCTTCCGCGACCGCGCTTCGACCGAGTCATCACCTGTTTAGAGTTCTCTCCGTGAGGACTCCGAGGACGGTCCGAGTCGGATTCACTACTTCTAGCCCTTTTAGAAGTAGGAGGCTTCTTCCTCCAGAACCTCACCGGAAGCCGGCTGTCGGGGACAGACTTGTAGTCTGATTCCCCACTCTCCAAACTGGTGACCAGGGATGGACATCTGGTCCTCTCCAGCATCTCTGCCACAGGGGTCACCACGGCGTCCACTCTCCTCAGGACCACCACAGCTTCCCTAGCGACATTCTTCGACACCGAAGTGTCTTTTCCACTCCGTGACGCCGAAGCGTCCACACTCCTCAATGACGCCGAAGCGTCCGCACCAGACATCCAGGTCCCCGACCCAGTCCGATCTGGGCGGGACCCGGTATGGCTCGGCGATCACAGCCACCTGTATTGACCACTCTGCCAGGCTCTGGAGAAGAATATCCTGAGCTCTGGCACAGTGGTTGATGTTAGCCTGGAGGTAAGTACGGGTGTGACCCATACTTAAACCTCCATGCTGTCTACCTGCTCCGGTGTGGAGCGGGTTGGCTGCGACTTGGCCTTAGCCTCAGTCGCAGCTTTGCCCCTACGCGCCTCATTCTTGGACGGGGGCTTGGCACACACCGTGCCCCCGGAGAGGTGATTGGCCGCCTTGCCCGCAGCTGCACAAAGCGTGCAGTACGGGGCGGCCGAACATCCGCTGGCCTTATGGCCGTTTTGACCGCAGCGATAACACTCCTCGCTGCGGTCCACCTCCGACTTGCATTGGGCCCTGACATGGCCCAATTCGAGGCAACGGAAACAGCGGCGTGGGCGAGCGTCCAAGACTTTCACCTGCGCCGCTACCCAACCCACCAGGAGCCGGCCACCACTTGCCACAATTTTCCTGGCCGCCGTTGCAGGGCACCGCACAAAAGCGGCGCCCATTTCTGATGCACCCTTTCTAATGTCGCCGACCTTGAGGTCCGACGCAGTGCATCCGCCGGCCCTTGCGAGGCACTCGGTCAGCTCCGCCACGCTGACGGAGTCGTCGAGTCCGGTCACCCTGATGTCAGCAGTGGTGACCGGCCTCGAGACGCGGATCTGGTCCTCCGCCCCCTGGAAGACCTCCCTTAGCTTTTCAGCTAGGGAGTCCGCCTTCTCCGCCTTCTCCGCGCCGGGAATCTCGAGAATGCGGGCGCCGGTGGCTGCGACCCGCATCCTCATGGGTGGCATTCCCATTGCACCGAGGTCCACACTCGCCTTCGCCTTTGAGAGAACGTTAGCGTAGCTGAGCCCTTTCTCCTCTGCCCCCGGCAGCAGCGTGATTACCACGGCTGCGGTGCGCTGGGGGTGGATTTTAACCACCTTCGGCTTCGGCTTGGGCGGCTGCTGCCTGACCGGCGCCGGCGCTTTCGGGGCCGCAGCTGACCTCGGCTCCCTGGTTTTGGGACGCGCTCCTCGCTTCACCACCTCGGTCCAGGGCTCCTCCAGGACCGAAGATGGTGGGGGGGCAGGCGGGTCCATCTTCTCGCCGCCTTTAGCGGCCGCCGTCTTCTTCCCCTTCCCCTTACCTTTGCTAGGCTTGGGTTCCGATGCCCCCGCATCGGATTTTTGGGAAGCTGACTGCTCTCTGCGGACGTCCGCCTCAATCTCCTCTCGGGAAGGAGCCTCTCCTGCACCCCCTCGAAACGGGCATCGATCATGGTGCCCACCTGCACCATGACCTTACTCGGCATACAACCGTTCCTCCACTTCCGCATCTCTATGTCGCAGTCGGCGATGCCTGGTGTACTGGCGTCGGGTCTCCACGCAACCTCTGCGAAGGTCGGCTATTTCTTGCGACCACCAGAATACTCGGCGCTTAGGCGCGTGAGGTTTGGCCCGGGACATGCTAGCGTCACAAATTTGCGCCATTGCACTTTGGAACCACTCTACTTCCTCCTCTACATCCACCGGCCCATCTGGTAGAGTCTGCCAAGCCTGCACAATCGATGCCTCGATCAGCAGTTGACTGTCCAGGCTCCGCAGAGCCCATTTGGGTGACGTCGCAGCCTGCCGTCTCGGACGTCTGTCTCCGGTGTCCAAGGAATTGGCGACACTAAACCGAACGTATAAATGATCCGACAAAGTCTCCACTTCCTCTAGCACTCTCCATCCACTTACGCGGCGCGCCAAAACGGGGGATGCGAACGTAACATCCACAATAGAGCCCCCATTCTGCCGCACACATGTGTTTACCGATCCCTGATTCAGTACACAGAGGCCAGTAGTCGTCACCCATTCCTCTAACGTCTCTCCCCAAGCGTCAGTCACTGAAGATCCCCATGCCAAAGACTTGGCATTGAGATCTCCAGCAAAAATCACAGGGCGGGGATGAGTTTGACCAATTAATGCTCCCATCCCACTGAGAAACGTTTCGAGTTCAGCTCTAGTTGCATTCGGAGAGAAGTAAGCTCCTATGATTACCCATTCCTTCCATCTGACTGCGACGTAACCCCTACCCTTAGCAACCACCATAAGAGGCCCAACGGCTGCCGAGGTCACAATAGCCACCAAACCATCAACGTTCCCTACCCAGTTATCCCGGGGAGGGACGAAGTACGGCTCCGAGACTATCGCCACCTCTATCATCCACTGCGCCATTGACTGCAGAAGCAAATCCTGAGCACCAGCGCAGTGATTGATATTCGCCTGAAGAAAGTGATGATCCATAACTAACTAACTAACTAGTGATCATCGCCTCTTCCCCCGCCGGTTCAGACGGAGGGCTGCTCTCGGCAGTCAGCTGATCCTTTTTCTTGGACTTAGGTGGGGAGCACTTTTTACTCCCCAACATATGGTCCGCCGGTTTGTTTGCAGCGGCGCAGAGCGAACACTTTGGCATAGTCGCCCTACAGTTAGCCGCCTTATGGCCAGTACGTCCACAACGATAACATTCATCGCTGCGGTCTACTTCATAGATGCACTTGGCACGTACATGTCCGCTCTGCAGACACCTGTAACATCTCATGGGTCTGGGTTTCAGCACGGTTACTGGTGCCGAGATCCAACCGACCATAAGGCGACCAGAGGCCCCCAGCTTTTTCACAGCTGCCACTGGGCATCTCACCCATACAGAGCTGTTGCCCCAAGAGTCACGCCGGAGTGTACCTACTTTTACATATTCTTTGAGGCAACCACCCTGATGTACCACTGCAGCAGCTACCTCCTCTGAAGTTACCGAGTCGCACATGCCTGTAACGCGCATCTCTGCGCATTTCGTAGGCCTCGACACATTTGCCATTCCTCCAATTGACTCTCGGAGCTTTTGCGCCAGTGAGTCTGCTTGTGGGCCACTCGTCGAACCCGGCACCTCCAATATTCGAGCACCAGTTGCGGTTTGGCGGAAACGCAAGCCAGTTAAGCCAATACCACAGTCGGCAAGATCTATTTTTTCCCGCGCTTCTGCCAGCACTTTGGCATAAGTTATGCCCTCCTTCTCAGCTTCCGGCTGCAGCGTTATTACTACAGCCGAAGATCGTGGAGTGCTTAGTTTCCCCACGCCTGACTTACGTCCCGTTTTCTTTGCCACTGCCTTCGATGATGCCGCGGCAGCGGGAGCTGTAGCCTTCGATTTTTCGGTAGCGGTGACATCGGAGGCCGCAGGCTTAGAACCTGCCTTCTTTTTGCTTCCCCCCCGAACCACTGTCGTCCACTCTTCTTCTTCTGTAGCATGGGGCTTTTGCATAGACTTAGGAGCAGCATTCTTCTGCTGCTGCCGCTGTTGTGCCTTCGTTGCCCCATGCTTTACAGGCACAGTTTCAGGCCTCTTAGGCTCTGGAGTCACAGCAGGTAAAGCCTTCTTGTTGCGGTCAGCTGCAAGCGGTGGACGGATGCACTTTTCCGGTGGGAGACGCCCCTCCAAAGCTTCAAGCCGAGCATTCACCATACTGCCGACCTGCAGCATGATAGAACGTGTGAGCTCTTCTACTCCTGTTCCATTTTCTCTCTGCACGGGCAGAGAATCCGGAACCTCCATCCTCTCAGGCATATATTCCTGGGAGAGTGACGGTTCCAGAGCCTCCCGGACTCGTGAGGATGCCACCTTATTTCTGAGTTCTACCATCTCCTTGCGGAGCTCAGCCACTTCCGTCTGCAGCCGAGCATTATCCCTCTGCAGTTTTGCTGTTTCCTCCGTAGAGGACCGCTTGCAGAGGATTTCTGCTGCCATTTTGATTGAGGCTGCTGACTCCCTCAGGGCACGCACGAAGGTCCCTTTGAGGTTTCCTGACTTAGTCGCTACGTTTTGGATGATGTCTAAGTCTCCTAGAATCCTCTCCGACAGAGAATGGGCGGTTGCGCTGTCTACCTCTTCCGAAGCAGCAGCCACCTGCTGTAGTGCCACCCAATGTTCTTGGGCCTGCTGTATCTGGCCTTCAACCAGATTTTGAGCCTCCACGCATCTCTCATTTTTCCTTTTTAGGAATAATTCTTTCTTTTTTCGAAATTCTGCAATACCTGAGACAGGAGTTTCAAGTATTGCAGAACCTCGAGTTCGACTTCGACTCCTACTTCGACTCCGACTTTCTGCTCCGCTAGACGATGCCGAGTTGACTCGGTGCCGTCTCTCGCGGTCTCGTTTCCAAAGTCTGCCAGTCTCTTCGGACCGCGCTGACGTAGCCGTCTCCATGCTTGCGCTTGGTTCAAGCGCATTATTAGGTACTGCTTCTTCCATACTAACTAAATCTAAGTTTTGGGTCGTAATTCCCAAACAGCGGCTGTCGCCCCCCCCAGAGTACGAGGGGCTGGGTGCCGTAGCACCGGAGGATTCCCCGACCTCGTCAAGGCCGGTACCTCCCTGGGGTCGTTGTTTTTCACAGTTCGCCATTTCATTTATTTCCTTTTTTGTGAAGGGGGTGAGGTCCCCCGAAAAAGTGGCGCCCTAGCGGCCAGGTTCCCCCTGACCATACTCAGTATGTGAGGCCGGACACCCACCGCCATTTCCCACCCAAGACCGCATGCGGTCGCAGGTGAGACGGAACAGTACATGTCCGGACTCACACACTCAGTACTCCCCTCGGCGAGCGCCAAACTATTATATTGGGATGTGGTAACGTCTCCTCTCGAATCCACAAGATGGATACCAAGGCCTCCTCTTTTGCGAATACAACGCTCTAAGAAGAACGTTTGCTTCGCTCTCCAAGCTTAAAGCCTAGTCTCCTTCACCTTGCCTCATCACACAGTTCCCTCGGCTGTACGGAAGGATACGTGGAGAAGCCCACCGTGTCGGGTTATTAGCCACCATGAAACACTTCTACAGTACTCTGCAGAAGTGTTTCATGGTGCTACCAGGGTGCACCACGTGGAGGTTACCCGACTTACCACCCCAACCTAACCTTTTTTTTTTTTTTTTTTTTTTAACGATAGGAAAATGCATTACGCATCCCCCCCAATTTGGGTAACTAGGGGGGTATGTCGGACTCTCCGTCAGAGTGACGGCATACCGACTAAAAACCTATCGACTTCCACCTTACGCATTTGGTGTACCAAAGCTGTGGGAATTCCTAGGGAGACTACCACAACCCCGGCTGCGTGAGCCTTAAGGCAATCTTTACTCCAATGTTGGAGGGTGTTCATTCACCCTTAACCGTCGATGTTTGCACGCGCAATATGCGCTGCCCTGCTCGGGTCAGGTGTTTTAGGCGGCCAACTTCCCCAAGTCAACCGCCCTCTGGCTCCTGTCAGGGTGGAAGACGACGATTGTGTGCCGCCCTCCGGCGCCCGGTTCTTCTGCGGCGAATGGCGAGGTCAGAACTCTGTTCCCTCTCTCTTTCTGCCGCTTCCTTGTGAAGCATGACGGCTTCACTGAAGGAGAGAACCGCTCTCCACGACTCTTCGTTGTCAACCATGTTGTTGATCAAGGTCGATAGGGAAAGGTCGTTTCCTACAACTCTGCATAGCTCATTGCGCTCTTCCGCCCACGCTGGGCACTCTACAAGTACATGCTGAGCCGTTTCATTAGGGCAGCCGTCACAGTGATGACACTGTGATGTCGGCTCTCTACAAGCTACCCGACACAAATATCCTCCAAAACATCCATGTCCCGTGAGTATTTGTGTCAGGCGAAACGTTAATCCACCGTGTTCTCTGTTCAGCCATTGAGTTAATATCGGACCGACCGCCTCTATTGTCCTTCGGTCAGCAGTGGACTGCTCCAGCCGAGTTAACCACTCTTCCATTGCAGCTTCCCGCAGCTCATTTTTATGCGCCTCTACCTCCCGTGGTGCTAGACGTAAGTCCTCGGAAAGCGCCTCCTGACGCCAAAAATACATTGACGCCAGGGCTTTTGCATCCAGGTCCCAAGGTAGCGTCCCAGCCAGCACACACGCCACATCACTTGAAATAGTGCGATACCCCCGAATTACCCTGATTGCCATTACCCGTTGGGGCTGGCGCAATAAGGTGATGTTCTGCCTATCAAGGGCATCCGCCCATACAGGGGCCCCATATAGGGCCATAGAGCGAACGACCCCAGTGTACAGACGCCGGCATGAGGTTTTCGGACCTCCAACGTTAGGTAAAAGCCGACTTAGAGCAGTTGCTGCTCCTATCAGCCTTGGTGCCAGGCTTTTGAAATGCGCCTGAAATGTCCACCGACTGTCGAGTACGATTCCTAGGTACTTCATCGTACCCTTCATATCGATGCGCACACCCCCGACCACAATATGGGCGTTAGAAGTTGGAGCCCTACGAGGACCGTGAAAACACAAGGCCTCGGATTTATTAAGGGCAACCTTCAGACCCAGCCGTCGAATGCGGCTCACAACGTGGGCCACTCCAGCCGTTGCGAGTATTGCTGCTTCCCGATAGGATGCCTGACGAGCCATTACCAGAGTGTCATCAGCGTAACAAATTACACTTATGCCCCTGAGGTTGTTGCCTCTTAGCACCCAATCGTATCCGATGTTCCACAAGAGTGGTCCAAGGACCGATCCCTGTGGAACACCGCATACCATCTCTCTTCTGCCCCATTCCACCTTTCCTGGATACACCACCGACCGATCAGAAAGATACGCCTCAATGATGCGTTGCAGATAGGTTGGCATACCATGGAACTTTAGCGCCTCCTTAATGCAACTCCATGGCATGGAATTGAAAGCATTAGCGATATCAAGGGATACCGCCACAACCACTTTGCCTTGGGCAACTGCCTCCTGCGCATGGGTTTTCACCTGCAATATGGCATCCACAGTCGACCTGCCATGACGAAATCCATATTGCACATCTGATAGGTTTGGACCCGTTGTTTCCAAGAACCTAGTAAGGCGCATGGCCACCACACGCTCAAAAAGCTTTGCCACCTCATCTAAAAGGACAATAGGCCGATAAGCAGAGGGAGACTCCGCTGGACGCCCTTCCTTTCTAAGGAGAACCAACTTACATGTCTTCCACCTCTGTGGTATTATGGCTTGAGCCAGACAGGAAGTAAAGAGACTCCTTATACGAGGCTCTAAGGCGTCCATGGCGAGAGCCCAAGCTCTGCCAGGAATGCCATCCATGCCCGGTGCAGTATGTTTTGCCTGCATGCGCCGCACTGCTACTTTAAGCTCCACCTCTGTCACTTCTACTTCATCAGGTTCTTCTACAGCCTCTTCTACCGGTGATGGCATAGCTGGTGGCATATGCACCGCTATGTGCGGGAAAAGTCCTGTTACAACCTCCTGGAGTAATTCCGGCTGGAGACTTTGCGTTATCGGTGGGGCCCAAGGACGAAGTTTATTTCTCACCATCTTATATGGCCTTCCCCACGGATCGCTGTTCAAGGTATCCAGCATCTCCTCTCTGGCAAGTTCTTGTGCTCTACTAATCTCCACCTGTAGTTGAAGCTTAGCTTCCTTATAGGACGCATACAGGACTTCTTCCTCCTCTAAGTCTCTATGAGCTCTCCTACGGTGGCGGGTGTAGCAGCGCCTTGCCCGCACGCAAGCTGTTCGCAATTGTGCTATTTCAGCAGACCACCAGTACACCTGCCGTCTTGGGGGTCTACGCTTAAACCGTGGCATTGACGCATTGCATATGTGCGTCATGTCTACCAGTAAGCTACTCGCATCCTCCTCAACTGATCCATCTTGCTGAGGCAACCAGGATCTCACGATTGCCGCCTCTTTTAGAAGTTCCTTATCAAGAAGCTTCAGCTGCCACCTTGGACAGTCCTCACTCGCGCTACGGCTTAGGTTGTTCGAGACTCCTGGGCTTGTGGAAACACCGCATAAAACCAGCGCAATGGTCATAACAAGAAAACTAAAATTTGACACACCACTTCTGAGCATGGGCGGGGTCGATATTGAAATGTCCAAAGAAATCAAAATTCTGTCACAATAGACCACAAGCTGACCTTCAATAGTCATGTGACCAATGTTTGTAAAAAGGCTCTTAACATCTACAAGAAGCTGGCCACAGCGGCCAAGGTCAGTTGGGGTCTTCACCCAGAAATTGTTCGGACGATTTACACTGCAGCAGTGGAGCCAGTTATCATGTACGCCGCAAGCGTCTGGGCTCAAGAAACTAAAAAAATATGAGTCCAAAAGCAGTTAAATACCGTGCAAAGAGGCTTTGCTCAAAAGATGACGAGGGCGTACCGCACTGTCTCATTAAACTCGGCCCTGGTGCTGGCGGGGTTGCTCCCGCTTGACCTGAGGATACAGGAGGCAGCTGCCCTAGGCAGCTAGCTAGCTAAAGAAGCTGCACTCAAAACTAAAAAGAGACCAGACTATGAGCACTGCCCGAAGTCATTCATTAAGAGACAGATAAGACTTGAGACGCTTGACAAGTGGAACGTTCGGTTTAAAACAGGCGAGACAGCATCCGTCACAAAACTATTCTTCCCCGACGCAATAACAGCATACAAGACAGTACGACAAATCGAACCAACAATGACTATGACTCAGGTGATGACGGGTGGGTTCTCTGAATATTTGACTCGTTTCAAATGTAAAGAGAACCCATCATGCATCTGCGAGCCAGGCGTGAGCGAAACGGTGCCGCACATTCTTTTCGAATGCCCTGTGGAAGGGTTGAGGAGACACGAAACAGAGCAAAAACTAGAAAATAAGATAAATGCAGAAAATGTAAATTTGTTAATGATAGATAAAAGTAAAAGAAGAATATTAATAGAATATTGTACACAAGGAGCAGAAAAAGTCATAAAAAGGAACAAAGATGTATAAAGTATGGTGAGTATATGATATATATAAACAGCATATATAGATAAATAGCATAAGAAAACTGTAATTACATAAGAAAGTACAATAATTAAAGAAACCATGTGTTTAAGACAATAAATCATAAATATGTCGTTAAATCTACATATTTATAATATTTATAGAAAACATGTGTATAATTAAGAAATAGAATAAGAATAAATATGTAAGACGTAAAAATATTAGAATGTATAAATTAGAAAAGATAAGCAGCATATAACACCCCCTAGACCCCAAGTGGGTACGATAAGTATGTAATCCCACCTGTAGATAGAAATAAAGTAAACAAAGTCTTTGATTTCGTCAAAGGAACGAAAAAAAAAAAAAAAAAAAAAAAAACCTAACCTAACCTAACCTTTTTTTTTTTTTTTTTGTTAACGGGGAGGAATCTGCATCCAGACATCCCGTCGCATAAGGGTACGACGGGGGTGTGTGAGGTTGTCGGACTCGACGACTCACTAAACCATCCCCGGTGGCCAGCCTCGATGCATGCCGAGGGGCTCCACGGTCCCCTAGGGCTATCAGTGGTGCCCCTCTCGCATCGCGCTCAGAGCACTTCCCGGGGCTAACAAAAGTCAGCCCCAGCACCTCGCAGTGCTGCGGCAGCACAGGGCCACCCCTGTGCTACCGCCCTTCCCGGGTTCGCTGAAAACGGACGACCAGAGCCCTCACTCTAGACCGCCCACGAACCCGAAAGTTCCCCTGCTCGGCAGGGGATACCGCTTGGCCCCTTATGGGGCAGGCAGTGCGGGGCGGCCGTTGCCGTCACCCCGCCGCCGCCTTCTCCGAGCGGGATCGGCTCTCTCCCGATCTCGCTCAGCGGCCTCTTTCCGAACCATTACGGTCTCACAGAAAGAGGCCACGGCCCTCCACGCCGTTTCATCTGCCAACATGGCCTCAACCACGCTTGGCAGAGAAAGATCCTGCCCGATCCTGGTGACCAAGATCCCGAACCTAACCTAACCTAACCTAACCTAACCATGGCGGCGGGCTTTGGCCCGACTGAGCGGCCCCCTTTGTTGGGGCCGCTTGGCCTTCCGGTGCTGGGGCTGATCGAGGAGGAGCCGGCTTCCTCTTGCCCTTAGGAGGGGAGCATTTCTTACTCCCCATCCTGTGGTCAGCCTTGCAGCCCTTGTCAGAGCACAGCGGACACTGGTGCGGACTTGTGCACTGGCTAGCCCTATGGCCGGACTCGCCGCACCCGTAGCACACGCTGCTACGGTCCACCTTACTCTGACAAGTACTGCGTACGTGCCCATACTCCAAGCACCGGAAGCACTGGAGCGGTCTCGCAGACAGGTAATCTACCCGCGCTGACACCCAACCGACGACGACGTGCTTTGCCGCGGCTAGCTTGCGCACGCAAGCTAGTGGACAACGGACTCATACCGTGCCCAGGACGGTGGGCGTGCGACGTATGTCGCCTACCCGCACGTCGTCGGTCGAGCAGCCTCCGGCCTCGGCGACCGCGACCAACACCTCACGAGGTGTGACGCTGTCGTCAAGATCCTTCAGCCGCAACTCCCCCGTTTTCACCGGGCGTGCAACACGCACACCCAGATCCGCGAGAGCCACGCGCATGCGTTCGGCCAGGGCGTCTGCCTTGGAGATGCAGTCAGGCCCATGCACCTCCAAAATGTGACCACCAGTGATCGCCTTTTTTACTTTTACTGTGTCTATCCCGACATCCGCCAATTTCACCCGCGCCTTTACGGTCGCCTAACCGCGGCGAGGATAGCATAGCCTGAGGACGGCCTTGCTGACGGATGGCTTCCGTCAGTTTCTCCACCTTAGCGGAGAGTTCAGCCATCCCAGCGCGCAGTTCGGCGTTCTCCCGCTCGAGCCGCTCCACGTTGGCATCCGTCGATGCTCGCTGTGCCAGCTCCGCCGACACAGCCTCCGCCCTACGAGCCGCCGTACGCAGACCCTTGATGAAATCGCCCTTCAAGTTTTTCGACTTGTCGGCGATTTTCTCCACGGTCTGCATTTCGACCCTAATGCAGGCGCCTAGCTCCTCCGTCGTTCGCGCCTGCATACCTAACCTTTTTTTTTTTTTTTTTTTTTAAAGTGAGGAAAATGCATTACGCATCCCCGCCCGGCCGGGGGGCACAGACGGGGTATGTGGGACTCCCTCTAGTAGAGGTATAACCACTAAAAAACTCACTATTCCCGCCACTTGTTGAGCAAAGACGAAGCCGGCGGTAACTCAACAGTCCGCCTGGCTTCGTCTGTGGCCCATGTCCGCCCCGATGGAATGGGCGGACCTCCTCATATGCGATGAGCGCAGAAGCTCATCGTCTCCTCGGGAGGTCTCACTACTGGACAACAGGTGCCCCCGCACCTGTCGCCCGAGACCCTCCCGGCGGGTTGTGTTGAGAGCGGGCACCCCGTCTGGCTCGCACGCCCTGCCCACGATGGAGCCGTTGAGAGAGCGGGTCTCGCTCTCTCTCGCGCTCCGCGGCTTCCTTCTGCGACATCACGTCCTCGCAGAAGGCAAGCATCTCCTTCCAGTTACTCTCGCTGCCGACCATCTTCTCCATGACGGTCGGCAGCGAGAGGTCTCCTCGGCCCTCCGGCCCTCCTTCCATCGGTGCGGGAAAACACCTTCCCGCACACACCTACTATAAAGAGCCCTTACTTGGGGCTCTAGAGCACCCTGCTCCCCGCCAAGGGCCAGGACCCAAGCGCGACAAGGAATGCCATCGGGTCCTGGGGCCGTGTTTTTGCCCTTAATGCGTAACACGGCCGCACCCACCTCCGCTACTGAGACCTCGGGCACGTCCTCAGTGCCCGAGTCTCTCACCTCCTGTGCTGGAGGCGCCATGGTATGAGGCACAAAGTCCGTTCCCATTTCTGGGAACAGTGCCTCGACCACCCTTTGAAGGACCTCTGGCTCAAGACTGCTGGAGATTGGAGGAGTCCAAGCTTTTGCCGTACTAACTTGTACGGCCTACCCCATGGATCCCTCTCCAACGTCTCCAGCAACTCCTCCCACGCCGCTGCCTTAGAACGGCCAATGGCAAGGCGGAGTTCCACCGCCACCGGCAAAATCCTTGAGAAAATGTTGGTCGGCCGTATAAAATGGCACATAATTCCCAAGATCAGTACTCGCCAGTATGGTTTCATGCCCCAGAAGAGCACCGAAGACTCCCTCTATGATCTCATGCAATACATTCGCTCAAAACTTGTCCAGAAGAAACTGATTACGATGATATCGTTAGACATAGAGGGAGCCTTCGACAGCGCATGGTGGCCAGCTATAAGAACCAGACTGGCTGAGGAGAAATGCCCCGTAAATATAAGAAGGCTCCTGGACAGCTACCTACAGGACCGGAAAGTAAGAGTGAGATACGCAGGGCAGGAACACGTACGAAAAACCAACAAGGGATGCGTCCAGGGTTCGATAGGTGGCCCGCTGCTTTGGAACCTCCTCCTGGATCCACTCCTCAAAGGGCTCGAACAGCAAAACTATTTCTGCCAGGCATTCGCCGATGATGTGGTGCTGATTTTCGACGGCGACACGGCATTAGAAGTTCAAGGGCAGGCAAATGTTGCCCTCGCTTATGTTCAGAGCTGGGGTGTCAAAAATAAGCCGAAATTTGCACCGCATAAAACCAGCGCAATGGTCATAACAAGAAAACTAAAATTTGACACACCACTTCTGAGCATGGGCGGGGTCGATATTGAAATGTCCAAAGAAATCAAAATTCTGTCACAATAGACCACAAGCTGACCTTCAATAGTCATGTGACCAATGTTTGTAAAAAGGCTCTTAACATCTACAAGAAGCTGGCCACAGCGGCCAAGGTCAGTTGGGGTCTTCACCCAGAAATTGTTCGGACGATTTACACTGCAGCAGTGGAGCCAGTTATCATGTACGCCGCAAGCGTCTGGGCTCAAGAAACTAAAAAAATATGAGTCCAAAAGCAGTTAAATACCGTGCAAAGAGGCTTTGCTCAAAAGATGACGAGGGCGTACCGCACTGTCTCATTAAACTCGGCCCTGGTGCTGGCGGGGTTGCTCCCGCTTGACCTGAGGATACAGGAGGCAGCTGCCCTAGGCAGCTAGCTAGCTAAAGAAGCTGCACTCAAAACTAAAAAGAGACCAGACTATGAGCACTGCCCGAAGTCATTCATTAAGAGACAGATAAGACTTGAGACGCTTGACAAGTGGAACGTTCGGTTTAAAACAGGCGAGACAGCATCCGTCACAAAACTATTCTTCCCCGACGCAATAACAGCATACAAGACAGTACGACAAATCGAACCAACAATGACTATGACTCAGGTGATGACGGGACATGGTGGGTTCTCTGAATATTTGACTCGTTTCAAATGTAAAGAGAACCCATCATGCATCTGCGAGCCAGGCGTGAGCGAAACGGTGCCGCACATTCTTTTCGAATGCCCTGTGGAAGGGTTGAGGAGACACGAAACAGAGCAAAAACTAGAAAATAAGATAAATGCAGAAAATGTAAATTTGTTAATGATAGATAAAAGTAAAAGAAGAATATTAATAGAATATTGTACACAAGGAGCAGAAAAAGTCATAAAAAGGAACAAAGATGTATAAAATATGGTGAGTCTATATTATATGATATATATAAACAGCATATATAGATAAATAGCATAAGAAAACTGTAATTACATAAGAAAGTACAATAATTAAAGAAACCATGTGTTTAAGACAATATATCATAAATATGTCGTTAAATCTACATATTTATAATATTTATAGAAAACATGTGTATAATTAAGAAATAGAATAAGAATAAATATGTAAGACGTAAAAATATTAGAATGTATAAATTAGAAAAGATAAGCAGCATATAACACCCCCTAGACCCCAAGTGGGTACGATAAGTATGTAATCCCACCTGTAGATAGAAATAAAGTAAACAAAGTCTTTGATTTCGTCAAAGGAACGAGAAAAAAAAAAAAAAAAAAAAACCTAACCTAACCTAACCTAACCTAACCTAACCTAACCTAACCTTTTTTTTTTTTTTTTTTTTTTGTTAACGGGGAGGAATCTGCATCCAGACATCCCGTCGCATAAGGGTACGACGGGGGTGTGTGAGGTTGTCGGACTCGACGACTCACTAAACCATCCCCGGTGGCCAGCCTCGATGCATGCCAAGGGGCTCCACGGTCCCCTAGGGCTATCAGTGGTGCCCCTCTCGCATCGCGCTCAGAGCACTTCCCGGGGCTGAAAAGTAGTCAGCCCCAGCACCTCGCAGTGCTGCGGCAACACAGGGCCACCCCTGTGCTACCGCCCTTCCCGGGTTCGCTGAAAACGGACGACCAGAGCCCTTACTCTAGACCGCCCACGAACCCGAAAGTTCCCCTGCTCGGCAGGGGATACCGCTTGGCCCCTTATGGGGCAGGCAGTGCGGGGCGGCCGTTGCCGTCACCCCGCCGCCGCCTTCTCCGAGCGGGATCGGCTCTCTCCCGATCTCGCTCAGCGGCCTCTTTCCGAACCATTACGGTCTCACAGAAAGAGGCCACGGCCCTCCACGCCGTTTCATCTGCCAACATGGCCTCAACCACGCTTGGCAGAGAAAGATCCTGCCCGATCCTGGTGACCAAGATCCCGCGCTCCAAGCACCACGCTGAGCACTGCTCCAGCGTGTGCTGCGCGGAATCTCGGTCCCACCCACAATGGTGACATTGTGGTGTCGACTCGCGACCGATCCTACTCAGGTACTCACCGAAGCATCCATGTCCGGTGAGTACCTGAGTAAGTCGATAGGTGACGTTGCCGTGCTCCCGTCCCAGCCAGGCTTCGAGGTTGGGTGCAATTGCGCCGACGATGCGTTGGCGCGAACTCCGCGGCTCCTCGAGCCGTTCGCGCCACCTAACAAACGCACGCCGGCGCTCTTGCACTCGCACTTCACAAGGCGCGATTCCGCTCCCGTCATCATGTCGGAGACGAACGTACACACGCGCGTCAGTCTCCGCCAAGATGTCGAGGGGCGGGAACCGCGCCAGGATTGTTGCCGCCTCTAGGGATATCGTACGATACCCCCGTGCGATCCTGATGGCCATAGGACGCTGCAAGCTGCTATACAGCAACCTGTAGCGCCTAACACCCGCTAGTCTGTGGGACCAGACGGGTGCTCCGTAGAGAGCCATCGATCGCACCACCCCCGCGTACAGGCGGCGAACTCCTTCCCGTGGTCCCCCGAGATTTGGCAGCAGTCTGTGCAGAGCACCCACTACCTTCTGAATCCGGGGGACGGAGCGTTTGAAGTGCTCCCCGAAGTCCCAACGGCTGTCCAAGGTGAGGCCCAGGTACTTGAGGTACCGCCCCACCTGGACATCCACGTCACCTATCCGAATCGACACGCTGGGTGGTTCCCTACTCCTCGGGAGTTTGTGGAACCACAGCGCCTCGGTCTTGTGAGGCGCTGTCCGCAGACCCAGCTCGTGGATCTTGTCCACGACACAAGCCACCCCAAGCTCGGCGAGCTCCTTGGTCCTGTCGAAGGAGTCCCCACCAGCTAACACTAAAGTGTCGTCTGCGTAGCAGACAACGTGTACGCCGGCGGGGAGATCGACACGCAAGACCGCATCGTATGCGAGATTCCACAGCAGCGGTCCCAGAACGGACCCCTGTGGAACCCCGCAATACACTTCCCTCTCGTGCAATGTACCATCCCTGCCTACATACTGCACGCACCTATCCCGCAGGTAAGCACCAACAATGCGTTGCAGGTAGAGGGGCACTCGATGGTAGATGAGCGCCTCCCTGATCGCCCTCCAGGGCAAAGAGTTAAACGCGTTGACGATGTCCAAGGACACCGCCAACATCCTCCCGCCCCGGGACACTACCTGGTCCGACAGTGATCGGACGCGAAGAATCGCGTCCACTGTCGAACGCGCCCGCCGGAAACCATACTGGTCTTCCGACAGGTCGGGACCTTCCTGCACCAGGTGCGTGCATAGACGGACGGCAAGTATTCTTTCGAATAGCTTGCCGGCTTCGTCTAGCAGGCAAATGGGACGGTACGCAGAGGGAGAGTCTGCGGCCCTGCCTTCCTTCTTCAAGAGGACCAACCTTGCCTCCTTCCATTGCTTGGGGAACACACTGAGACATAAACAGCTGTCAAACAGCCGTCTCAGCCTGTCCCCCAAGCCGGCGGACAGTGCCAGCACCCAGGCCCGACCGGGAATCCCGTCGGGTCCTGGTGCCGTGTTACGGGCCCCGAGACGCTTAACGGCTCGGACCAACTCCTGTTCCGTCACCCCCAGTTCATCGGACCAGATGGTCGGTGCCGATGATGACACGGGGGGCGAGGGACTGTCCTGGACCCTAGGGAATAGTGTATTAACCACTTCCCCCACAAACTCAGGGTCCAGGGTTTCCGTCACTGGAGGGACCCACGGTCTGAGCTTGCCCAGTACCATCCTGTACGGGCGCCCCCATGGATCCCTATTCAGTCCGTCCAGGAGCTCGCTCCAGGCCCGAGCCTTGGCGTCGGCTATTGCCGACTGGAGCACTTTGGAAGCGTCTCTGTATGCCCTATACGCACTATCCACCTCTTCGGCAAGGGCTCGGCGCCTTCTTCGGGCGCTAGTGTACCGGCGTCGGGAGCGGAAATCTCTGCCTCGCAGCTCCGCTATCTCCTCCGACCACCAGTACACCCCCTTTAGCTTGGTTGGCATGGCTCGGGGCATCGATACGTCGCATATCGACGTCATCGATTCCCGGAACCATGCTGCCTCCCTCTCAGGATCGGGCAGAATCTCTCCGGCGTTTCCATCCGGCCAGGCCGCGACAATGGCGGCGGCTTCGAGCAGATCCCTGTCGAGCCGCTTGAGAGCCCATCGTCGCGGCGGGCTGCCACGACGGCGGGATACACGGTCGGGGGGGCGGAGGGTCACATTGATTACAATGTGGCGATGGTCAGATAACGTGACCATCTCCTCCGCAACTCTCCATCCCGTTACCAGGTGTGTGGCAGAGGAAGTCGCCCATGAAAGGTCCACGATCGACTCCCCCTGCCACCGCACACACGTGCTTACAGACCCCTGATTTAACAATCGGAGGTCCATACCCGCCGTCCATTCCAGCACGGTCTCTCCCCTACGGTTATCTTGAGGACTCCCCCACGCACGAGCGTGCGCGTTGAAGTCGCCCAAGACAAGCACAGGACGCGGCGAGCACCTGCGAATGCAGTTGCCCACGGCGTCCAGGTACGCCTCGTATTCTACGAGGGTACAGTTGGGAGAGACGTAGCAGCCCACAACGGCTAAGCGACCCCATTCCGTGGCCACGAAACCCTGTCCCTTCTCGATAAGGGCACAGTGGGGGTCACCTTGGCCACCACCCCAGTAAATAACGACGGAGTCCATGTCGTCTCCGAACCAGCGAGGATGGTTCGGGACGTTGTATGGCTCCGCGACTACAGCAAGTGCAATCGACCACTGCGCGAAGGTTTGCAGGACCAGGTCCTGCGCGCTCCGGCAGTGGTTCAGATTGCACTGGAGGACCTTAATGGTGTGGTCCATTAAGAGGCCTCCATGGCCTCCTGGGGCGGCGGGCTTTGGCCCGACTGAGCGGCCCCCTTTGTTGGGGCCGCTTGGCCTTCCGGTGCTGGGGCTGATCGAGGAGGAGCCGCCTTCCTCTTGCCCTTAGGAGGGGAGCATTTCTTACTCCCCATCCTGTGGTCGGCCTTGCAACCCTTGTCAGAGCACAGCGGACACTTGTGCGGACTTGTGCACTGGCTAGCCCTATGGCCGGACTCGCCGCACCCGTAGCACACGCTGCTAAGGTCCACCTTACTCTGACAAGTACTGCGTACGTGCCCATACTCCAAGCACCGGAAGCACTGGAGCGGTCTTGCGGACAGGTAATCTACCCGCGCTGACACCCAACCGACGACGACGTGCTTTGCCGCGGCTAGCTTGCGCACGCAAGCTAGTGGACAACGGACCCATACCGTGCCCAGGGCGGTGGGTGTGCGACGTATGTCGCCTACCCGCACGTCGTCGGTCGAGCAGCCTCCGGCCTCGGCGACCGCGACCAACACCTCACGAGGTGTGACGCTGTCGTCAAGATCCTTCAGCCGCAACTCCCCCGTTTTCACCGGGCGTGCAACACGCACACCCAGATCCGCGAGAGCCACGCGCATGCGTTCGGCCAGGGCGTCTGCCTTGGAGATGCAGTCAGGCCCATGCACCTCCAAAATGTGACCACCAGTGATCGCCTTTTTTACTTTAACTGTGTCTATTCCGACATCCGCCAATTTCACCCGCGCCTTTACGGTCGCCATAACCGCAGCGAGCGTGAGCTCCGATCCCTCCGGAATCGTGAGCGTGATCGCCGCAGAGTTTGGCAGCCGCTCAGGCGTCGGCTTTGGTGCAGCCTTAGCCTTCGGACCTGCCGTAGCACCCTTCTTAGGACCACTCTTCGGACCGGCTTTTGGGCCAGCCTTCGAGCTAGCTGTCGGAGCGGGCTTCTCCGGCTGCGGGGCCTTCTCTGACGAAGCCTTCTTCTTTGTCTTCTTCCCGGTCACTGTCGCCCACGTAGACGTAGGTGCCTTTGGCACGTGCGTCTCCGCGGGTCGCGACTGCACTGGTGGCTGGGAAGACACCGGCGTGACTTTCGCCTTTCCCGTTGGCCCCTTCGGCCCTGTCTTGGCAGGAGTTGGGCCACTGCCCTGGGAGGAAGAAGAAGGCTGGGCTCTTAGAGCCGAAGCCAACTTCTGGTCCATCATCGCAGCCATGCGCTGCATGAACCGGTCCTCCCAGTCGTTCCCTCCAGCAGCAGCGGCAGATGTTGGCGCCGCTGGTTTGGCCGTGTTGTCCGCACTAGCCTGAGGACGGCCTTGCTGACGGATGGCTTCCGTCAGTTTCTCCACCTTAGCGGAGAGTTCAGCCATCCCAGCGCGCAGTTCGGCGTTCTCCCGCTCGAGCCGCTCCACGTTGGCATCCGTCGATGCTCGCTGTGCCAGCTCCGCCGACACAGCCTCCGCCCTACGAGCCGCCGTACGCAGACCCTTGATAAAATCGCCCTTCAAGTTTTTCGACTTGTCGGCGATTTTCTCCACGGTCTGCATTTCGACCCTAATGCAGGCGCCCAGCTCCTCCGTCGTTCGCGCCTGCATCTCCTTACCCAAGTCGTCTGCCGTAGGCAGCTTGGCCTTTCCCCTAGTTTTATTAGGAGCAACGAGTGGATTAAAGACATCGTCTTCATCCTCCCCGTTGTCCCTTAAAAACATGGTGCGCTTAGACCCTTGAGAGTCCGAGCCACCATCTGCTACATCCATTGCAGGCAAAATTGCCCGCTTTCTTCCCGCGCGGGTTCTCGACGAAGTCGAGGCCGCAGAAGATACGGACACGACTGAACAGTCCGATTCTCCACCATCACTTGCCGCTTCGATCGGCAAAGGTTTCCTAAAGAAACCCTGACTCCTTCTCCTCTCCACATCCTCGGTTTTTTTATTTTTTAAATTTTCCATTATTAGTCCCACTAAAATGGGCCGATATAAAGACCGCCTCCGGGTGACGCCCATTCCGGAAAAGCGGGGGTACATACTGCGGAGGTCCCCAGGTATCCGCAGGTTTTAACGTGTTTTCTCACGGGTTTTTGTTTCAAGTTTTTCCTTACTCTGGGACCGGCCAATTAAGGCAAATCCCCTTCGGTCCATACTGCCACAACGTGCCCCTTAACGCCAAAAAAGGGGTGATTGAAGTGTACAGCATGGAACCGGATGGAGAGACGGCGTGACTCTCTCCGACGGCACTGGGCAATAGTGTTAGTACTACCCAGTCCGTCCTACTACATCCCCGTAATGTAGCGCCCTAGCGGCCGGGTTCCCCCCGACCATACTCAGCGAGTGAACCCGGACCCACACTGTCATTCAGAACTGACCAGGTCCGGGCTCCCAAGCTGAGTACTCCCCTCGGCGAGCGCTAAAACCATATATTGGGATTTGGCCCATCCCTGTCGAAGCAATCGACGAAAATGGCGAGCTTCAGAAAGCTCGCCCCTCTCCCGGCAGAGTAGGAAATCCTTTCCTCTGCTGCCTCATCTGCTGCGCCCTCTGCTAAACAGAGGGACGCGCGGAGAGGCCTCTCCAACTCGCGTCGCCGCTACTCAACATAGGGCTGAGACGCCGACCGAGTCCCGCAGCCATTCAAGGCCGCCTACACCCGGAACGCCGCTACCCGGATTCTCCAGGGCGCCGTTCGAGCCTTCTCGGGTTCATTTGGCTTCGTCGTATAAGCTACGACTACTGAGCCCCCCAGCCACGACAAGGCAGAACCCATTTGGGGGGAACCTAACCTAACCTAACCTAACTATGGCGGCGGGCTTTGGCCCGACTGAGCGACCCCCTTTGTTGGGGCCGCTTGGCCTTCCGGTGCTGGGGCTGATCGAGGAGGAGCCGGCTTCCTCTTGCCCTTAGGAGGGGAGCATTTCTTACTCCCCATCCTGTGGTCAGCCTTGCAGCCCTTGTCAGAGCACAGCGGACACTTGTGCGGACTTGTGCACTGGCTAGCCCTATGGCCGGACTCGCCGCACCCGTAGCACACGCTGCTACGGTCCACCTTACTCTGACAAGTACTGCGTACGTGCCCATACTCCAAGCACCGGAAGCACTGGAGCGGTCTCGCAGACAGGTAATCTACCCGCGCTGACACCCAACCGACGACGACGTGCTTTGCCGCGGCTAGCTTGCGCACGCAAGCTAGTGGACAACGGACTCATACCGTGCCCAGGGCGGTGGGCGTGCGACGTATGTCGCCTACCCGCACGTCGTCGGTCGAGCAGCCTCCGGCCTTGGCGACCGCGACCAACACCTCACGAGGTGTGACGCTGTCGTCAAGATCCTTCAGCCGCAACTCCCCCGTTTTCACCGGGCGTGCAACACGCACACCTAGATCCGCGAGGGCCACGCGCATGCGTTCGGCCAGGGCGTCTGCTTTGGAGATGCAGTCGGGCCCTTGCACCTCCAAGATGTGACCACCAGTGATCGCTCTCTTTACTTTAACAGTGTCGATCCCCACTTCTGCCAATTTTACCCGTGCCTTTAAGGTAGCCATCACCGCGGCGAGCGTAAGCTCCGATCCTTCCGGAATCGTCAGCGAGATCGCCGCGGAGTTTGGCAGCCGTTCAGGCGTCGGCTTTGTGCTAGCCTTGGCCTTTGGACCAGCCTTTTTACCAGCCTTTGGACTGGCTTTTGGGCTAGCCTTCGGGCCAGCTGTCGGAGCGGGCTTCTCCGGCTGCGGAGCCTTCTCTGACGAAGCCTTTTTCTTCGTCTTCTTCCCGGTCACTGTCGCCCACGTAGACGTAGGTGCCTTCGGCACGTGTGTCTCCGCAAGTCGCGACTGCACTGGTGGCTGGGAAGACACCGGCGTGACTTTCGCCTTTTCCGTTGGCCCCTTCGGCCCTGTCTTGGCAGGAGTTGGGCCACTGCCTTGGGAGGAAGAAGAAGGCTGGGCTCTAAGAGCCGTAGCCAACTTCTGGTCCATCATCGCAGCCATGCGCTGCATGAACCGGTCCTCCCAGTCATTCCCTCCAGCGGCAGGTGTTGGCGCCGCTGGTTTGGCCGTGTTGTCCGCACTAGCCTGAGGACGGCCTTGCTGGCGGATGGCTTCCGTCAGTTTCTCCACCTTAGCGGAGAGTTCAGCCATCCCAGCGCGCAGTTCAGCGTTCTCCCGCTCGAGCCGCTCCACGTTGGCATCCGTCGATGCTCGCTGTGCCAGCTCCACCGACACAGCCTCCGCCCTACGAGCCGCCGTACGCAGACCCTTGATAAAATCGCCCTTCAAGTTTTTCGACTTGTCGGCGATCTTCTCCACGGTCTGCATTTCGACCCTAATGCAGGCGCCCAGCTCCTCCGTCGTTCGCGCCTGCATCTCTTTACCCAAGTCGTCTGCCGTGGGCAGCTTGGCCTTTCCCCTAGTTTTATTGGGAGCAACAAGTGGATTAAAGACATCGTCTTCATCCACTTCGTTGTCCCTTAAAAACATGGTGCGCTTAGACCCTTGAGAGTCCGAGCCACCATCAGCTGCCTCTATTGCAAGCAATATTGACCGTTTTCTTCCCGCGCGGGTCTTAGTCGACGTTGTCGACGCCACAGAAGATACGGACGCCATCGACCCGTCCGATTCCCCGCCATCACTCGCCGCTTCGATCGGCAAAGGTTTCCCGAAGAAACCCCTCTTCCTTCCCTTCTCCTCATCCTCATTTTTGTTTTTTAAATTTTCCATAATTAATCCCACGAAAATGGGCCGATATAAAGACCGCTCCGGGTGACGCCCATTCCGGAAAGCGGGGGTACATACTGCGGAGGTCCCCAGGTATCCGCAGGTTTTTACGTGTTTTCTCACGGGTTTTTGTTTCAAGTTTTTCCTTACTCTGGGACCGGCCAGTTAAGGCAAATCCCCTTCGGTCCATACTGCCACAACGTGCCCCTTAACGCCAGAAAAGGGGTGATTGAAGTGTACAGCATGGAACCGGATGGAGAGACGGCGTGACTCTCTCCGACGGCACTGGGCAATAGTGTTAGTACTACCCAGTCCGTCCCACTACATCCCGTAATGTAGCGCCCTAGTGGCCGGGTTCCCCCCGACCATACTCAGCGAGTGAACCCGGACCCACACTGTCATTCAGAACAGACCAGGTCCGGGCTCTCAAGCTGAGTACTCCCCTCGGCGAGCGCTAAAACCATATATTGGGATTTGGCCCATCACTGCCGAAATAATCGACAAAAATGGCGAGCTTCAGAAAGCTCGCCCCACTCCCGGCAGAGTAGGAAATCCTTTCCTCTGCTGCCTCATCTACTGCGTCCTCTGCTAAACAGAGAGACGCGTGGAGAGGCCTCTCCAACTCGCGTCGCCGCTACTCAACATAAGGTTGAGACGCCGACCGAGTCCCGCAGCCATTCAAAGCCGCCTACACTCGCAACGCCGCTACCCGGACTCTCCAGGGCGCCGTGCGAGCCTCCTCGGGTTCTTTTGGTTTCGTCGTAATTCTACGACTACTGAGCCCCCCAGCCACGACAAGGCAGAACCCATTTGGGGGGAACCTAACCTAACCTAACCTAACCTTTTTTTTTTTTTTTTTCTTTTTTTTTTGTTAACGTTGGCAAAAATGCATTTACGCATACCCGACTGCGGGGGAAGCAGACGGGCTATGTCGGACTCCCCGTCACAGAAAAACTGCGACGTCCTACCGACTAAAAAAGCCCACGATGTTCCATCATCCTCGGTTTATGGACAGAGCTGCGGGACCGTTCGCAAACTCTCCGCGGCTCTGTCCGCCGATGTCCGCCTATAGGCCCCACCTCCTGACGACGCGTCGGAACATTGACGCGTCACCCGCTCATGTGTGCCATTCCACCTAGTGGTGAGGAGTACCGGGTGTCCCCACACCCACCACTCCAGGCTCTCCAGTGAGAGACGGAGAGCGAACCCGCCTGGCTCGCCCACGTCTCCGCTCCCTCCGAAGCGGGAGAGAAAGAGGGTCTCTTTCTCTATCCCGCTCCTCTGCCTCTCTTTGCGCCATAACTTGCTCGCAAAACGAGGCCACTGCCTTCCAAGACCCCTCGTCGACGACCATCCTAGCTAGGATGTTCGGCATCGAGAGGTCATTTCCTACGACGGCGACTAGCGTCAGCCGTACCTCCTCCGTCCCTGGGCACACCTCCAGCACGTGCTGCGCCGTCTCTTCCGCGCAGCCGCATTGGTGACACACTGGTGTTGGCTCCTTTCGTGCCACGTTACACAGGTACCTCCCGAAGCACCCATGCCCCGAGAGGACCTGAGTGAGCCTGCCAAAAGACAAGCCACCTCGTGCGAAATTGTGCGGTATCCCCTGCACACTCTTATCGCCATGACCCTTTGGCTCCCATGGAGCCGGGCGATCTCCCTGTCTCCCAGGGTGCCTGCCCATATAGGAGCCGCGTAAAGGGCCATGGAGCGAACTACCGCCATGTACAGGTGGCGGCAGCTCCTCTGCCCACCACCGAGGTTTGGAAGGAGGCGGCTCAGCGCAGCCGCCGTCAACCTCTCGAGGTGTTCTTTAAACTTCCATCTACTGTCGAGTAGAGTAGTCGAGCCCCAACCTCCTTATCCTGGTCACTACTGACGCGACTCCGGCAGTGGCCAGGATTGACGCTTTTCTAAACGTCCGTCCTCGAGCGGTAACCAACGTGTCGTCAGCGTAGCAAACCACGTCGACGCCACGAAGGTTAGCGCCTCGCAGGACCCAGTCGTACCCGACGTTCCACAGGGTAGGGCCCAAAACAGACCCCTGTGGCACGCCACGCGTCATCGGGCTGCGACCTTCGCCCTCTTTGGTCGGGAAACATACCTCTCTCTCAGAGAGGTAGTCCCCGACAAGCCTTTGGAGGTACCCTGGTACCCTGTGGTACCCTAGAGCCCCCAAAATAGTGCTCCATGGCAAGGTGTTGAATGCGTTTGCAATGTCTAACGACACCGCAATCAACACCCCGCCACTGCTACACGCCTTTTCGGAGAGGTCGCGAACGTAATGGCATGGAAGATATGGCATCTACCGTTGAGCGACCCCTCCGAAACCAGAACTAGTTGCCCGACAGGTCCGGGCCAACAAACTCGAGGTGATTGACTAGTCGGGCAACCACCACCCGCTCCAAGAGCTTTCCTGCTTCGTCCAGCAGGACGATTGGGCGATATCCCGCTGGCTCGTCTGCGGGGCGCCCTTCTTTTCTCAAAAGAACGAGCCGCCCCGCCTTGCACCTCTTAGGGAATCGCCCCTCCCGCATACAGCGGTCAAAAACTTCCCTAATTCGACCTCCTAACTCCTTTTTAACGAGGGCCCAAGCGTGGCCAGGGATCCCATCGGGTCCTGGCGCCGCGTTTCGGGCCCTCATCCGAAGAACCGCTACACCGAGCTCTACCTCCGAGATCTCGGGTACGTCCTCCTCTGGCTCGTTCTCCATCACCGCCACGGTGGGATGGACGAACTCATTCCCTGGGCTACCAGGGAATAATCCCTCTACCACCCGCTGGAGAACCACCAGCTCCATGCCGCTGGTAATTGGGGGGGCCCGTGGACGAAGCTTTTGCCTCGCCCATTTGTACGGCCGGCCCCATGGGTCCCTTTCCAGTGACGCCAGAAGCTCTTGCCAGGCATCCGCCTTTGCCTGGCTGATGGCGACGCGGAGAGCAGTACTCGCCTCTCTATAGACGGCATAGAGGTGGTCCTGCTCTTCTGCATCCTGGCGCCTTCTCCTACGGTACCGCTGGTAGCGGCGTCGCTTTGCCTGGCACTGCCGGCGGAGCTCTCCAATCTCCTGGCTCCACCAGTAAACCTGACGCTTGGCCTGTGGAGGCCGTGCACGTGGCATTGCTGCATCGCACACGTGCACCATCGCTTCACACAAGCCATCAGCCTCCACGTCCAGGTCTACTGGCTCCACGGGAGGGGCATTCCACGCCTGGACCAAGGCAGCCTCTTTCAGCAGCTCCGAATCCAGGCGGTTAAGCGCCCAACGCCGTCCGACCACTCTTGGAGCCCGCAGTCCTGGGTCTATCAACGTGGACGAGACGCTAAACCGGATGTACCGGTGATCGGATAGCGTCTCGTCCATTGACACCTCCCAGTCTCGAACACGCACTGCGATCTCGGGACCGTCGCCGACTTCGGCTTCCGGGTCCTCGGCCGCGCTCCTCGCTTTACCACCTCAGTCCAGGGCTCTTCCGGAGCCAATGGTGGTGGGGGAGGGGCAGGTGGGGCCACCTTGTCGCTGCTTTTGGCGGCTGCAGACGACTTCCCCTTTCCTTTGCCCTTGTCTTTTTGGGCTGGGAGGCAGGCTGCGCAGAAGGACTTTCCTTCTGGCTAGTGCCAGCAGCCGCTCTCTCCTCCCTGCGGATATCCGCAGCAAGGGGTGGCCTAACCCTTTTTTCAGGAAGGAGCCTCTCCTGAACTCCTTCGAAGCGGGCATCTATCATGGTGCCCACCTGCACCATGACTGCCCGCATCACATTCTCCATTGAGGCTGCATCCTGAGCCGGCTGCGGTCGAGCGGCCTGGAGCTCTGTCAGCTCATTCCGCATCTCCCGCAGCTCTTTCATCAGCTTCGTGTTGGCCGCCTCCAACCGGGCCAACTCTTCAGGCACCGTGCGAGCCCGCATCTCCGCAACGGAAACCTTTATTATCTCCGCTGCTTCATTAAGGGCCTTTACGTACGTGCCCTTTAAACTACTCGAGGTCTTGGCGACTTTTACTATAGTCGGCAAAGACTCTTCAACCAGCCTACCGAGGTCCTGGTCCTCAACGCTAGGTTGAGCTACAGTAACTCCAAGGCCGCGGAGGACAGCGTGTGCTGCCTCTTTTTTGCTTCTCGCCTCACTGGCCATTTCATTTTCTGCGTCCTGCTTTAGGGCCTCGGCCTGGGCTTTGCTGAGCAATGCTTTGGCTTTGGTCAAGCCTACGTATTCGCCAGTTGTTGGCGGTCTACCTCTTCCACGCGGAGTTAACTGCGCCTTAGGAGAAGGAGCAGTCTCCCCCGCGGCGTCGTCACCTCTCAACCTCTTTCTCCGTACACGAGCCACGGATGACACCGAGGCCCGGGAAGAAACGGACTGCAGACTTACGTCTGAGTCCGTCTCCGACAGGTCGACAGATTTGGATCTGACAAGCAGATCGTCCATGCTCGACACTCTCTCTAGAGCAACAGCACACTTGCGCGTGCTTTGCCTCACCACACTCTGACCTTCTCGGTCACCACCTTCTACGTCAGTTTTGTTTTTATTTGTAATATTATCCATAATAAATCCCACGAGTATGAGGGAACTAGAAGTCACCCTGGCCAGAGCCCTCTGTAGCCAAAGGGAAGCCTAACGTAACTCGCACAGGGGGTCGGCAGGTACCCTGGCGAGGAACGCAGTAGGAACTGACTAACCCGCCAGCCATTCAGGTCTCGCGCTGCGCCGCCGCACTACCTTGGGGTAATTTTTTATAGAGGTTTTCTTCCTCGCGATCCGGGCGGTAAAGCCAAGATCCTCGGTCCTGCTCCTGTCACGAGACGTGATCCGCACCAGTTACAGGGTTCCGATTTGTGGACGCTGACACCGGAGACTACTGAACAGCAGTGTGAGTGCACGCCCAGTACGTCCCCAACTCGCGTCACCGCTACTCAGCATGAGGCCGAGACGCCGACCGAACTCCGCAGCCAATCAAGGCCGCCTCGACTCGTACCGCCGCTACCCGGACTGTCCAGGACGCCGGCAGAGCCCCTCCTTAAAAGTCACCTCATGAGCACCATGAGCGACTCCTTTCGCTTCAATCCACTCTGCCCTATGCTGATCATAGGGACACGCAGAGAAGCTCTCTCGACTCACCTGCCGCTATCCAGACTATCCAGGGCGCCAGGCGAGGGTTAAACGGAAAGCAAGCCCTTCCTTGCCTTTCCTCCCCAACTCGCGTCGCCGCTACTCAGCATAAGGCTGAGACGCCGACCGAGTCCCGCAGCCATTCAAGGCTGCCTATACTCGCAACGCCGCTACCCGGACTCTCCAGGGCGCCGTTCGAGCCTCCTCGGGTTCATTTGGCTTCATCGTACCACTACGACTACTGAGCCCCCGGCCGGAGGCTGGCCACCGGGGCCAGCCCCAACTGGACATCAGGTGCCCCCGCACCTGTTGTCCAGTCCTTCTGCGACATCACGTCCTCGCAGAAGGCAAGCATCTCCTTCCAGTTACTCTCACTGCCAACCATCTTCTCCATGACGGTCGGCAGCGAGAGGTCTCCTCCTCCTAGAGCCACAGTTAAAACTGCCCGCGGCCCAGCCCATGCAGGGCATACCTCCACCGTGTGCTGTGCGGTATCCTCCACACAGCCACAGTGGTGGCATTCCCGGGTCATCTCTTTTCCGGCTACATTGCACAGGTATCTCCCAAAGCAACCATGCCCTGAGAGAATATGTGTGAGCCGGAAAGACATTGACCCCCACTCCCGTCTCACCCATTCCTCCAAAATGGGAAGGACACCCTCCAATACTCGGCGTCGGGACCCCGCACTAGTAGCGCTCAGTCCCTCTAATTGCCGCCGCCATTCGCCCAGAGCCACTTCCTGGGCGTCCATGCGCCACCGCACCACTTCGTCGGGTGCGGGGCGCTCACCTTCTGTTCGAGCATTTGCCCGTCACCAATAGACCGAGGATTGAACCTCGGCCTCAAGTTCCCACGGAAGGGACCCCGCAAGGGCGCAGGCCACCCCATGGGAGATGGTCCGATAAAACCTTATGATCCGAACCGCCATAACCCTCCCCGCCCTAACCTAATGCGCCTGGTGCAGAAGGGCCTTGTGGCGGTTCTTTAGGGACCCCGCCCAGATCGGGGCCCCATAAAGGGATATCGATCGAACCACCATCATATACAGACGGCGGCAACTCACATCTCCTCCTCCCAGGTTAGGGAGCAGGCGGCCAAGAGCACCCGCCGTGCTCACCAACTTCGGGACTAAGCGCTCCAGGGGGACGCCGAAGTCCCACCTGCTGTCGAGGACGACGCCGAAGTACTTCAACGTCGTCCCGACCGGGATTGATGTTCCCCCGACCACAATATTTGTGCCGGCAGGTGGTCTCCGCCGAGGCCCGTGAAAAGAGATGGCCTCTGACTTGAGGAGGGCCACCTCCAGCCTTAGCCGCTTAATTCGCGAAACCACCGCTGCGACACCAGCGGTGGCCAGCACCAAGGCGGACCGGAGATCAGAACCCCGGGCCGTCACAAGGGTGTCGTCGGCATAGCAGATCACGCCCACGCCTCGCAGGTTTGCACAGCGTAAGACGTGATCGTATCCTATGTTTCACAGCAGGGGCCCAAGAACGGACCCCTGGGGAACACCACGCGACATGCGCCGGCGACCACCCGTTCCATCTCTGGTGGGAAACACTACCGCCCTATCCGATAGGTAGCTTCTTCTTCTGGCCTTTGCCGCTGCCTTCTTCGCTGCCTTTTTAGTTGGGGGCTTGGCACATGCCTTGCCCCCAGCGAGGTGGTCCGCCTTTTTGCCAGCTGCCTCACAGACGGAGCAGTGGGGCGTGGCGGAGCACTCCCGGACCTTATGGCCCACCTGATTGCAGCACCTGCAGTTAAGACTACGATCCACCGAAGCACCGGAGGGGGAGAGGGTCAAGGATTTTCACCCCAACCGACACCCATCCAACCCGGAAACGTCCAGCTACTACTTTTTTGGCAGCCGCGACGGGGCACTTTACAAGTGCCGTGCCTGCGCCACCAGGACCTCTCCTTATCTCGCCAGACTTAATATTGTCCGGCGAACATTCTCCAGTCTTGGCGACCGCAGCCACCAGTTCTTCTGGGGTGACCGAGTCATCTAGACCGGTTACCCGGAGATCAACCAAAGTCACCGGCCTAGAGACCTTCACGTCTTCCGCTGCGAAAAGCCCCCGGAGCTTCTCAGCCAGCAAGTCGGCTTTGCCTCCACTTGTTGCTCCTGGGACCTCCAAGATGCGAGCCCCAGTCGCCGCTTGCCGAAAGCGTACGGAGGTGATCCCGAGTTCCTCCAAGTCGAGCTTTGACTTGGCCTCAGCGATCACCTCCCCGTACGTTCGTCCTTTCTCCTCTGCTCTCTGCTGCAGCGCTATAACAACTGCAGCTGAGCGGCGGGCACGCAGCTTTGGGGCCTTGTTCTTTTTAGCCGCAGCCCTAAGCTCGGCCATCTGTGCACTTATTTGGTCCAGCTGACCCTTGAGCACGGCGTTCTCTGCCTGTAGCCTGGCTACTTCATCGGAAGGTGTTCGAGAGGCCAACTCCTCAAACACCTCCCGCAGCACCTCCGCGGACTTTTTCAGGGCACTTTGGAAAGTGCCCTTAAGGTTGCCCGACTTGTTACCGACCAACTCGATGGTCGTCAGGCTCTCCTTCACCCGAGTAGATAGGGCGACGGCTGAGGCCTCCCTTGACGGGTTCCAAGAGGCCACGGCACCCAATATTAATTAATTGGTGGCAGTATCAGCACGCGCCTTCGGCGTGGCTGCCACCGCTGCCTTCTCCGCCTCTAACTCCATCGCCTGACGCTCGGCGGCAACGAAATCGGCCACCACAGCTTCCCTAGCGACAGCTTTTGACACCGAAGCGTCTTCACACCTAACTGACGCCAAAGCGTCCACACTCCTCAATGACGCCGAAGCGTCCGCACCAGATACCTTTTCAGGCTCTGCAGCAACTCCAACAATGCGGCATTCCAGGCGGCCGCCCTCCTTCAGGTTTTTGTTTTTAGGTAAATTATCCATATGAATTCCCACGATTACCGGGGTAACAATATACGACCAAGACAGAGCCCACGTGTGTCCGGGAAGGGTTAGGTGGACCTAACCAAGGCGCAACGCCTAGATGCAGTAGCGACTGGCTTTACCGGCCAGCCCTCCTCTGAAGAGAAAGGACCTCGTGCTGCACCGCCACTTGTCCTTCGGGATTTTTTATAGAGGTTTACTCCTCGCAGCCCGGGCAATCAAGCCAAGGCCCTCGGTCCTGTTCCAATCACGAGACGTGATCCGCAACTGTTGCAGGATTACGATTTCGAGCTGGCGGCAGGGAAGACATGTCCCCCACTACCTGCCCGACGGCGGGGTAAGCGCACGCCGGGCCCAAACTCTGCGACATTCACGCAAGCGCAAATGATCCATACTCCTCCTACCACTAATGAAGTGGTTAGCACCAAGTACTTATGCCAGAACGGCTACGTTGTAGGCTACGTTCACCGTCATAGCACAAGCTTCTGGACCTTGCCTCATCACACTGCACTCTCTGCTGAAACAGAGGGACGCGCGGAGAGGCCTGTCCGACCCGCGTCGCCGCTACTCAGCATAAGGCCGAGACGCCGACCGAGTCCCGCAGCCATTCAAGGCCGCCTACGCTCGCAACGCCGCTACCGGGACTCTCCAGGGCGCCGTGCAAGACTCCTCGGGTTCATTTCGCTTCATCGTACCACTACGACTATTGAGCCTCCCAGCCACGACAAGGCAGAACCCATTGGGGGGAACCTAACCTAACAATTTTTTTTTTTTTTTTTTGTTAACGGGGAGGAATCTGCATCCAGACATCCCGTCGCATAAGGGTACGACGGGGGTGTGTGAGGTTGTCGGACTCGACGACTCACTAAAACATCCCCGGTGGCCAGCCTCGATGCATGCCAAGGGGCTCCACGGTCCCCTAGGGCTATCAGTGGTGCCCCTCTCGCATCGCGCTCAAAGCACTTCCCGGGGCTAACAAAAGTCAGCCCCAGCACCTCGCAGTGCTGCGGCAGCACGGGGCCACCCCTGTGCTACCGCCCTTCCCGGGTTCGCTGAAAACGGACGACCAGAGCCCTCACTCTAGACCGCCCACGAACCCGAAAGTTCCCCTGCTCGGCAGGGGATACCGCTTGGCCCCTTATGGGGCAGGCAGTGCGGGGCGGCCGTTGCCGTCACCCCGCCGCCGCCTTCTCCGAGCGGGATCGGCTCTCTCCCGATCTCGCTCAGCGGCCTCTTTCCGAACCATTACGGCCATTAAGGCCCAGGTACTTGAGGTACCGCCCCACCTGGACATCCACGTCACCTATCCGAATCGACACGCTGGGTGGTTCCCTACTCCTCGGGAGTTTGTGGAACTACAGCGCCTCGGTCTTGTGAGGCGCTGTCCGCAGACCCAGCTCGTGGATCTTGTCCACGACACAAGCCACCCCACGGACAAACAGTCTGTGGTGAACCGCCAGTAGCGCCATTTCGAGATGGAAAAAAAAAAAAAAAAAAAAAACTAACCTAACCTAACCTAACCTAACCTAACAACGAAAACGAAGTGTTATAATTGCGTAGCTTATAAATATAATAAAGATAACGAGAGGATAATATATGATAATAAATTTTAGGGGGGGCAGAAATAGACAGAAATTTTAACAGGTCTTTAGAATAATTAGCAGGTGTAGTAATATTATTAGATAGTAAACATGTTTACTTAAATTATTATGGGGAAATATGTAATAGAATTAATTATAAAGATAGAAATGTTGTTGCATTTTAATAGCAGCAGGTAATTCTAGTTAGTGCCATTTCTAGATGGTAAAAAAAAAAAAAAAAAAAAAACCTAACCTATCTAACGTATGACCATATGATCCACGACTCCCCATCCGGCAGAACATACGGGCCTAGAGTTCATGAGCTTGATCAACCAGGAAGACCTAAATAGTTAAAATAACCAGGAAGTAAGAATATACACAGATGGCAGCAAGATTGAGGGTAAGGTCGGAGCAGCATTATCGCTATGGGATAATAAGGCCGAGACCAAATCCCTCAAAATAAAGCTGTCATTATACTGTACAGTTTATCAAGCAGAACTCCTGGCCATATGCAAAGCTACGAGGGAAGTCCTCAACCGCTCGGAGACAAGCTACGGAATCTACAGTGACAGTCGAGCAGCATTAGAAACGCCAGCTCCATTCATCCACTAGCCGTAGAGGCCCGCAATAACCTCAAGACAGGTAAAACCCAGAATAAAGAAGTATCACTATTCTGGATAAAAGCCCACGCCGGACTAGATATAGATATAATAAAACCAGTAATACTAAGAAACAAAAGCTAAATAAGTTATGAGGTATATATATTTGAGCATATATGTAAAAGAAGATTAAGGAAATAACTAGTAAGTCAGTACAATAAGTAAAAAGTTAGAAAAACAAGTCAGTCAATAAAAGTAGCAACTCTCAAATGTAATGTTAAAGTAGTAAAAAGAATAGTAAAAACAGGCTCTGATTCGATGCAGAGGAATAAAAAAAAAAAAAAAACCTAACCTAACCCAAACCTAACCTAACATAGTCAAAGTTAAGTCAACAGTAGAGCATCGAAATAAAGTTAACCTTTCGTTAAGCCAAACAAGCCTTTCCCTTTCCCATCCCATTCTCAGATGTTATGTTAAATAAAAAAAATAAAAAAAACCTAACCTATAAAAAATATATATATATATATATATATATTATAGACGTAATATCTAGAACAGTAACGTGGTATGACTACGCTCACTCTTCAAACTAATTGTGTTTTTCACTTGTCACTTTTAGAATTTGTTTTTGGATGGATATTATATTTTTCGTAAAAATTGGACACGTACGTCTTATTTGTAAGACATCCGAACGACGACGTAAATAGAAAAATTACATAAATAAATATTGTAAGATCCCTTAAGAGCACGGACAAACAGTCTGTGGTGAACCGCCAGTAGTGCCATTTAGAGATGGAAAAAAAAAAAACCTAACCTAACCAAGTGGCAGGAGCGGAGTGGAGCTGCCTCTGCAGGCAGTAGAGTAGCGAGTTGGGGACGTGTTGTTTTTGCACAAGTCTTTTAGGACTTTTGCAAAGACAAGTGTTGTTAATGGTGGTTGTAAAGTTGTGGAGGTAGGTGCTATTCCCAGTTCATCCGGGGAAAGCAATGCATTCATTGCATGTGGTTCATTCATCTTGGGCAACGACCTGTAGAATTTTCTTTTTCTCAAACCTCATTCATTCAAACCTCACTTTCACAAACCTAAAGTACTACTAACCTCACTCAGTCTAATTTTATAAGAAAACAAAAATGGCTAAAAAAATAACCATAAGGGGAATTACAGACTAAAAGTCTCAAAAATGTTCAAAAATCCTCTTAACCACCCAGACTAGGAACAAATATTTGAAGACTGCAAATATTTGTAGCGGGAATCGAACCCGCTACCTCGCTTCTGAAGCAGCCACGGAGTTTTTCAAAAGGGATTTTGACACTAACCCGAGTTTATTAAAGTAAATAAAACCATGATAATACTAGTCAACAATGCATTTTCAACACTAAGTACTACAAATGAACACAATACTTACTAATTTAAATTATATTAACATTATCCAATAACTAAAATTTTACAGAAATACGTAGGTAACGTTTACATTTCATACAAACTATTTTACAATAATACAAACGTCAATCATAGATTTTATTACATAACAAGGGCGGGCCTTATTCTTTTTAAAAAGCTATATTCAGTGGAATTGGCGTGAATCACCTAAACCTAGCTATAAGATAATCAAATTTTAAATGTTTTTATTGAATAAACATATTTTAAAAATTTTAATTTTAATTAACCATTACAGTTTATTGATTATCTAGTTAATATATAATATTATATAATAGTTAACCATTAATAAAATAATTAACTAATGCTTCTTCAAGAGAATAAGACCGAAAATGTAACGCGCTTGATGTCAACTTTAACAATCTGTAGCGCTGACTTGACTATCGGTCAAACACCGGAGACGTGGTCGCGCTCACCATTTGAACAGTCACATTCTGCATTGAAAATACGAAAGTCAAACAATTACAGCTCTTATTGTAAGCGGGGGGAAGGTTTACTCTGTTGCACCATCGGGTAGAATATAACAAAATTAACATTTATTTGTTGAATTCCGTCGAGGCGCTCTGGAAGAGAAAATAACAAATTACATTTGTAAGTAAATTCATATAATATTAATAGTGAATTGGTAGCGCGTAGGGACTCTTCAACAAAAGTACGATCTTCAACGTCATTTGCTGACATAACTTTTACTTTACGTTGTCGTAAAAGTTATGTCAGCAAATGACGTTGTCGCATGTTTTGTTTTGGTCCTTCGCACTCACACTGCACATTAAAATACTTAAGAAACTCTGTGTGGAGTTGATTATCGCACGACACATTGACGTAGTGCAGCACACGTGCGACAGTGGATCAGTATATATGCACAGTGGGTCAGCAGCAGCAACAGTGGGCTAGAGGAAGTGAGCGCCCAGGCCGAACTGCAGGCCGCTGTGTGCGCGGTCCCCTCGCTCGGCGCGCAGCGGGATGCAGTAGTTGAGCTCGAGACGCGCGCCGCGACCGAGGCGTAGCGCCACGCCCAGCCCGCCAGCCGCGCGCACGCAGCCCAGCGCAGGCAGGGTGCGTGGCGCTCCCCCCGCCTCCTCTGCAACGCAACAACACACTGTTCTTATATGTGTCTTTATGAAATATGAATGTGCGACTAGAGTCAAATAAGTGAAAAGTTATAAAAATCTGTTAAATAGGACCTGGAATATAATTAGGCCAAAGAGTGTAAATCGAATCAAATGTTATTTATTTGCCTATAAGTATGGTAGGTAGAAATATATAGTGGTTCTTAGGTCTAGATTGTATTAAGTACTCATACTTTCGCTTCTGTTTTGAAGCGTCCAAATATTAAAATTAATAAGGGGGAGGCCAAACAAGCGATGGGAGCTTTTAATAAGACTTCATTGGAAAGAGTTAGAGGAGGCCTTTGACAATAGGCACACTAAATTAAGAGACCTAATCTAAGCAGCATAATTTTTTTGAAAAACTTGAAGTAGTACTTGATTCAGATTAAAGGCATTACTATCATTATAAGGTGGAGTTTAATGTTAATATGATATATTAAGTAGAGTAGACTGACCGGGCTGTGCGAGGCAGCCCGCGTTGAGGAACAGGTGGGTGCGGAAGAGGTCCCCGAGCGCGCCGCGCGCCCCCGTCTGGAAGGGCAGCGGCGAGTACACGTGCAGCGCGCACGCCCAGTACATCTGCAACGCACCGCACCACCACACTTTACCACTACATGTCTCTATTTATATACAACTAAAGCGGCATGCCAACCAAGCGGCCCGCAAGATGGTAAGCGGTTATCGAAGCCTATGGCCGCTTGCAATACCAGAGGTATCACACCCGGGTTGCCACACTGAGACGTCGATCGAAAGTCTCATGTGTCTGTAATTTCACCGGAAACCATACCCTTCGGACCGGAACACAGCAATGCAAACATTACTGCTTGACGGCAGGAAAAAAAAAAAATATCCCTGTAATTCAAACCTATTGACAACACGCACCAACGTACGCTTTTAACGTCAAAAGACATACTACTAAGCAGTAGGACAGGTAGGCAGTTGGTAACGTCGAAGTTAGGGTGTACCTTGCCTCCGGTGGCGAGTCCATCGGCGTGAGGCCCCACGCCGCGCTGCTGGAACCCCCTTAGACTGGTGGGGCCCCCCAGGAACAGGTGCTCAGGGATCTCCGTGCCGAACATGTCGTGCAGCACCCCACACGCACCAGACATTTGTAACACCTGCAAGGGAAAGTAAGCTGTATCGTCTGCAACAGATAGTAACCTAAAACACCTGTACCAATATCAAAAACCTTATACACCAGATTCAGAGCGAAGCTGTAACAGTCTCGTAGTAAGTAAGTAAAGTAAGCTCTCCGACATGCCGGTTTCCTCACAATGTTTTCCATCACCGCTTGAAAGCACTGGCATTGCGCAAACACATATTTCGAGTGGAATATTAATTGATCACCAGAGCTTATAGAAATAATCCTACTTCACACTTATTCGAAGATTGTGAAATAGGTCTGTGGCGTCATGAGTTGCTTAGCTCGTGCGTGCGATTCATTTCAGTCGGGGCGAGCGAGCCAGACGGTCGTGTCGGCACGTGTTTAAAACAATAACGATCATTTATATTGAGGCCCCATTCCCTATCCTGGAGCCTTATTCGCTATGACCAAACGCGGGCTCGTTACGATATTTGCGAGGGATCGTTGTCGATGAGCCACGTTTTAGAGCTCGTCTGACTGTTTTACAAAGTAAACCCATCGATAGCGAACCTATCGCTATATAACGAAACAACACAGATACGGAAAACAATATTACAATTCCACACCATGCCACGTACAGAACACGTTACTAAGTTACACGTTATTGGTAAGGAATCTCCTGGGTCATAGCGAATAAGCCCCTTGTAGAGACGAACCTCACAAGGTCCATAAAATAGTAAAGTCATAGATGATAGAGTAGCATGCAGTACTCACGACGTGGTCGGTGAGCGAGAGGTTGTGCTGCGCCTTCAGCTCGTTCTTGAGGTGCGCCACGCCACCGCCCAGCCCGCACACCTGCAACCGGGGAGCCGTGAGGGCACTGACCCACTCATCTGTGACCCACTGAGCTGTCTCAAAAAGCTTACTATAAAATAACCGATTACTTATATGATAAAAAAAGCTTGTGACGAACGTGCTCCAACTCTACTCGGCATCTATAACAATAGCAAGAGACATGCCAAACAAGCGATAGGAACCCAGCCGGTGTTGTTGCCAGTTCTTTTACGGCATGGGCGAATTGGAACTTGTGTAAATTTTCCTAGCTTGTAAGACGTTTCAGAGTGATCCTTTTGATTTTACTGAAATAAACCATTTTTTATTTGATTTGTGAGCTAGTAAGCAACAGTACCAGTAGTTGCTAGGGCTAGGCTAGGCTAGGGCTACATTCAAGGCGACTTTTTTTAGCCCCGGGAAGTGCTTTGAGCGCGATGCGGGAGGGGCACCACTGATAGCCCTAGGGGACCGTGGAGCCCCTCGGCATGCATCGAGGCTGGCCACCGGGGATGGTTTAGTGAGTCGTCGAGTCCGACAACCTCACACACCCCCGTCGTACCCTTATGCGACGGGATGTCTGGATGCAGATTCCTCCCCGTTAACAAAAAAAAAAAAAAAAAAGGGCTACATTCAAGGCGACAAGTACCGAGCAAAACTTTTGTTTCGTCAGGTAACAATAGCGAATAGTGCTTGTGTACGAGATATTTTGCTCACAGATTATTTTGTATGTAGTGAGCTGATGAGTGAGTCAGTTCATATTAAAAAAAAACAGATTAATTCACAGAAATAAGGTAATAGTTATTATCCTATTAAATTTTTGACCATTGGTCGGTTTAGCTAGCGAGCCAATGACGAGATGAGCTGTTGAGCTGTGAGCTGGTTACCTCGGTGGAGAACTGCACGAAGGCGCCGCGAGTCGGGAAGATGGGCTCGTCGCGGTGGTCCACGGCGAGGATGTGGCGCACCACAGACTTCATCTGCGGGCCGCTGCTCTCGCGCACGCGAAAGCTGGTGCTCTTGGAGAGCACGGCTGCCTCGCGCACCATGCCCTCCCACTGCAGGCTGTGCGTCGTCTGCAACCACCTCACACGATACCTTACCACACCCCAACACCCCACAGTTCTAGCAGCACAATGCTACTTGTTTTGTATTACTAACCATATTTTAAGTATGAATTAATTAATTAATTAAAATACTTTATTGTACACCTTACCTCAAAATAACTTAAAAACAAAACACATTTTTAAATTTAAGTACAATGGGCGGTCTTAACGCGACACACATCCAGTACAAACAAAATAAAAAAATAAAACCAGTAGTAACAGCAACAATTGACAACTGTTATGTACTTGTGTGGCACAACAGCAAAAAGGCGTCGACTCAGCATTGTGCCTCGCCACTAGGAAGAAGCTAGGCGCTGATATTCTATCGATACCTTTAGCCAATAGACCTTGTGAGATAGTGTGTGTAGTGTTGTGTATGAAACAAATAAATAATGTAGCCTATGTTACTCAGAGATAATGTAGCATTCTAATGGTGAAAGAATTTTAGAAAGTGGACCAGTAGTTTTTGAGTTTATTCGTAACAAACAAAAAAACAAAAATACAAATCTTTCCTCCTTATAATATTAGTATAGATATAGATATAGATATAGATATAGATATAGATTACGACAGTAATAACAATGCAATTATAAACATACTTTGTACTTAATAAATTTGCAAAAATTATAATAATAAATACTTTAAAAAATAGAGCAATAGCGTGGTGTGTTACCCGGGGCGAGGTCCGGAAGGCGAGCTCGAGCAGTAGGCCGCGGTCCAGCAGCCGGTACCCGGACCACGGGAACTCCTGGTTCTGCTGGTACACCGACGCCGACAGCCTGCGCCACACGCAACCACTTACACACTCGCACACTCCAGCGAGTCACTGATGCACTCCGTCAGGAGACAGTGAGCCACTGATGCACTCCACCGTGGAACAGTGGATCACTGATGCACCCCGTCAGGAGACAGTGAGCCACTGATGCACTCTACCGTGGAACAGTGGATCACTGATACACCCCGTCAGGAGACAGTGAGCCACTGATGCAATCACCCAGAGAACAGTAATTCAGTTAAAGAGAGTGTGTGGATCAGTTGTGTGATAAGATTAGGTACAGGTTCTATAATTGAGTAAGTACGTTAAGTCAGTGGCCAACTCTGGTGACGGAATCAAATTCAATCAAATCAATTGAAAGAAGCATTAGTCTCCTCTGCGAAAAATAGATATGCTACTAGCGGTCAACCATTTAATTACTGATCACGCAACACGTTGCATATTTTCGTTGAGCTCTAAGCAACTAGGTAAGCTACGGCGTGAACGCTTAGCACTGAGTGAGTGAGTGAGGAAATTGGATATATTTACCTATATTTACTTAACTAATTACTTATTGCAACACACTGTACCTTTTGTATTGACGAGAAGTTTACTACAGTTAATTTACATTTTGTTAATATGTTCTCTTTTCCAATAAATCATTTCATTTCATTGAGTGAGTGCGTGAGTGAGTGAATGAATTATTAAGTGAGTGAATGAATGAGTGAGTGAGTGAGTGAGTGAGTGAGACGTACACTGGCACGACTTGCTTGTGCGGGAACGGCTTGGTCGCGTGCAGACTGAAGTTGGATGAGCTGCGGTGTCCCAGGCTGTACTCCGCCTGCACCCGCTCCCCGCGACCCAGCACGTTGGGCAGCTTCACACCTGAACACACACATCAGCAATACAGCTTCACACCTGAACACAATACACACCCGTCAGCAACATACAGCTCCACACACACACACAGGTTGGTAGCAACCAACCTGTGTGTGTGTTCTGACTGTCTAAGTAGTCAGAAGTACGGAAGGAGGGTGATGGTGAGGGTGAGGATGGCAGGTGGTTGTACCTAGCACGAGGTTGCCCTCGTTCTCGCTGATGGTGGTGTTGACTCCGCCCACCACGCGCGACAGCTCCACCACTTGGAACGTCACCTGCAATGTACCACACGTTAGGCACGCTCTCCACTGGAGCGGGTACTGTTCACTCCGAGTGGATTGTGGTGTAATTTGGCATGTATAGTACGCAATATAAGAGTATGTATGCACTCGCCTCGAGTCCCTCGGGCGTGGCGCCGGGCCCGGAAGACACGTCTATCGAGACGCCGATGTCACGGAAGCACCCCATCGAGTCCAATGCACGACGCACCTACAACATATTATGAATATTATTTTTAAAAAATATTAGAGAACTTACTTAGTACAACTAGGCAGCTTGTTTTTACATTCTATGGTCCTTATTCATAAACTATACTATATAAACCTTTGCTAGCTAATGTGTCGTTCAAATCTACCATCGTCTTTGTTCATTGACATCAGAATGACAAGGATACTTAGCAAGCCGCTGAAATATATATTTTTTTACAAGTCTCAATAATATTTTCAAGGGGAAAGTTTTTAAAGCATCACGCTCAAACGACTGAACGGATCTATATGAAAAGAGTTGTTTCACGTAGTATGGAGCCGGGCCTTGGTCTTTTGTAGGGGTCTAGATAGTTAGATAATCATTATAGAAACGTTTTATCACTGTTTATTTATTTTATATTAGCTTGTTTCATAATCTAAAGTAAGTTTATCTTTGTGAAGGAGTGCAACACAATGCAAAACAACATGGCGGGTTTAACGAACCACTGGGTTGTTAGGTACTGTCAAAGTCAAGATGCGTCACGATTATTGGCTAATAGCTGTCGTGGCGGACCTCTAGTGTTCCCATTTTAGGTAACTCAACACAACAAACATTTTACTTTTAGAACTTTGTTTGTCTACTTAAAAATAAAATTGTTTGTTACTGTTAGTTTTATATTTTTTTCAAATTTTTCTATGGTGCTACAAAGACCTAGGCCACTATGATGTCCAATGAGAACATTAGTTCTATATTTTGTAACTAGATGGCGCTAGTAATTGCAGAAGGTTTCTAGATCGCGCTATCGATGCGTTTTAAAGATTATGTGCCTAGGGCCGTGTATTGCAATAAAGATTGGCTTGTACTTCCAAGGGAATTCAGTTGTTTTTATTTGAACGCGAATAACCCGCCTTCCGGCCTACTTGTTTGTTCATGGTCCTAACGAGCCGGACTTGAATGAACCGTGGTACTCAGTCAATACACACGGGTGTTTTGCATCAACGCACTAGTAGTAGTGGTGGATCGCCACTCGGTGCGCATCGGGCAGTCTCGGCCTAGCTAGGCTTGGAGACCTGTCACGATTAGTTGGATTGCAGTGCAGTGTTCGTCATTGTGTTGTGCTTATCTGTGTGCGTGTGCGCGCACACCCCCAACCGAGGAAGAACCCGGAAAGGAAGCCCGCGCTAGCAGAGCCAACTGCTGGCGCCGTAGTTGCTGATCAGTGCTGGTGCTACTGACGAAGGCCAGCACGCAAGGGAGATTGCGAGCAAGCGACGGAGCGGAGACGTCACGGGCAGTGACATGTACACCGCGCTACCTACGTCACAGCAGTGACGTTGGAGGAAACAGCATTCTCAGTGAGTGGAATCGACGGCAAGTGGTATACGAGAAAAAATCGTGAGTACATTGACATTTTTTTTTTTCGTGATCAGTGAAGTTCAGTTTAAAGTTTCAACTTATAAAATTTCAAGATTATTTGGACTTGTAAAAGTTTGTGTGCTAGTTTGTAGACTGCTAGAATAGTTTTCCCAAAAGTGAACAGACGGGGAACCTATGCCCGATTTTGGTCAGAGTTTACTAAGTTTCAAACACTTGTAAAATTTTAACAAAATATTTTGGACTTAAAAATTTCAGAGTTAATTGGAACTTGTAAAAAATCAGTGATCTTGTGTTTGGAACTTAGAGCAAAGGATATTGTAAGAAGCTTGCTTTAGAAATTTATCACAATGTCTTTGTCATCACTGCTAAAGGCTCAGTTAGGCTGTAAGTCGATGATAGAAAGGGCGTATGAGAACTTCAAAAAGTCTCCTAAGGATAGGCTTCTTAAAGAGTCGTATTTACTTACGAGATTGGAATCCTTAGAAGAAAAATGGAGTGTTTTCTCAACTACTCATATGCAATTAATATCCGAAGCGTCTACTGATCAGTTAGCAGAATATGTGTACATTACTAAAAACATATATGAGTCTGTTGAAGAAACGTACATAGACTGTAAGACCGAAATTAGGGAATACTTGTCAAAACTCAAGTCTAGCAAAGAAACTGATTCAAATTTAGTTTCTCACTCAAAGACGGAAAATTGTAACATTAAATTGCCTAAAATATCAATCCCTACCTTTACGGGATCCTACGCTGAGTGGACAACATTCAAAGATCTGTACGAATCATTGGTTCACAATAACTCTTCTATAGACGACGTTCAAAAGATGCATTATTTGAAAGGTCATCTGTCGGGAGAGGCCGAACAGCTGTTGAGACATGTTCCTATCACAACTGCTAATTATCAGGAATCATGGTCAACGCTTAAGAAAAGGTATAATAATAAAAGATATCTCGCGAATTGTTTACTGAAGCGTTTTGTGAACCAACCGAGCCATGGATCCGAGTCAAGCAGTTCTTTAAAGAATTTATTAGATGTCACCAACGATACTTTGAATGGGTTGAAAAATTTGGGCATTAACGTGAGTTCCTGGGATACGATCATAATCTATCTAGTTAGTTCAAAGTTGGATTCTGAGACGCGCAAAACGTGGGAATCAAAAATCGGATCATCCGATGAGCTACCAACTTTGAAACAACTACAAGAGTTCTTGGAAACGCGGTTCCGATCCCTCGAATTTATAGATACGAAAAAGGTTTCAAAGCCAAATGTTCCAACCCAAAAGAAACAAGTATTGCATGCTGTGGCAACCGGTTCAAACGCTCAAGTAAAGTGTTCATATTGTCAAGGTGAACACAAGTTGTCCAACTGCAAACAATTTTCGAGTGAAGATTATGATAAGCGGCACAATTATGTCCAAACCAGCAGGCTTTGCTTCAATTGTCTAGGCATCAACCACTCCGCCAACATTTGTCGATCAGCAGTCAGGTGTCGTATTTGTCGGAGAAAGCACCATTCGTTGCTTCATCCGAAACCATCAGAATCCAGTAATGCAGGATCGGTAAAGTCTGAGTTAGAAGTCGAGGTTGACGATACTGTGTCGAAGGTTAAGGCATCGTTAGAAAAGCCTGAGTCAACATCTAAAGTTACAGCACACTTTTCGAAACGGACTTCATCGAGACCAATTCTGTTGGCAACCGCTCTTGTTAAAGTTGAAGCAAGAGACGGTAATGCGTACACTCTCCGAGCTCTATTAGATCAAGGCTCTGAGGCGTCTTTCATCACAGAGTCAGCAGCACAGTTACTTGGTCTGAAGAAAATACCCAGTAGGAGTAGTATTTCAGGAGTAGGCGGCGACAAAAGCTCATTAGCTTCGAAGTATGTCATTATGATAAAAATTCAGTCGCGTCATGATCCTGAATTTCAAATCCAAGTGCGTGCGCATGTGTTGAGTGCCATAACTAGTCTTCTGCCATCGGAGAAGATTAACCATGTGGAATGGCCAGAATTGGCTGAGATCACGCTCGCCGATCCTCAATTCCACACGCCGAGCAAAATAGACATCTTGCTCGGAGCAGACGTGTATGGCCAGCTAATAAGAGAAGGTCTGATTAAGGGTCCCAAAGGCATGCCCACCGCGCAATGCACAGCTTTGGGATGAATCATTTCCGGTCCCACACATCAATCAGATGGTAATCAGATCACTTCGCCACAGTGTCATCACAGTGTCATTGTGAGCACCGATGAGAACGCACTCCTGAAAAGGTTTTGGGAGATCGAGTCCATTGTCCCTGAGAAGAAGATCCTCACTTCAGAAGAGCAGCGGTGTGAAGAAATTTACACGCAAACCACTGACAGAGATGAAAGTGGTCGGTACATAGTCCATCTTCCATTTCGAACCGACAGTCCGACATGTCAACATGGAGGGTCCAGAGATCTCGCCATAAGAAGATTTCATCATCTTGAACGGAAGTTCGATAAGGATCCTGAAATCAAAAGGCAGTACTCCGATGTGTTTCATGACTATTTGAACCTTGGTCATATGGAGCGCGTACCAGCAGACGATTCGGATAAACCATCAGCGGTTTACCTGGCACATCATGCTGTCATACGCAATGACAAGACCACGACCAAGGTGCGAATAGTATTCGACGCGTCTATGAAAGGGACAAACGGAGTATCGTTAAATGATGATCTTATGGTAGGTCCCACGTTGCAGCCCCCGTTACGTCACATCATCATGCGATGGAGATTGCATCCTATCAGTCTTTGTGCTGACGTCATCAAGATGTACAGGCAGGTGAAGATTTCTCCGGCGCACGTTGATTTTCAGAGGGTAGTGTGGCGCGATGAACCCGCGTCTGAAATAGAAGAGTACAAATTACTAAGAGTTACTTTTGGTACAGCATCAGCTCCTTACCTTGCAGTGAAGTCCTTGCAGCAGATTGCAGTCGACGAAGGCGCGCAGCATCCTGAAGTATCTGAAATCATAAAAAACGATTTTTATGTTGATGACCTCATGACAGGGTGTCAATCGGTTGAAGAAGGGTTGACATTACACCAGAATATAGAAAAGGTACTTACCAAAGGAGGGTTTCATTTACAGAAATGGGTGAGCAGCTGTAGGGAGTTAGATAAGGAAATTTCAGATAGGGTGATTCAGATGGAAGAGAAAGGTGGAGAAGAAGGAGGAAATAAGGATATCAAAATGGATGAGATAGTGAAAATTTTAGGAATAAGCTGGGATCGCGAGGGTGATGAATTTAAGTATTCTGTAAAGCTCCCGCCACAGCAGACTCCGATCACGAAGAGACGGGTCATATCAGATATTTCCCGTCTGTTTGATCCGCTAGGTTGGGCAGCACCTTGTGTTGTCACTTCAAAAATATTCATCCAGAAGCTTTGGCTGTCCGGGTTGGAATGGGACGAAGAGTTAACGCCAGAGCTGTCAACTGAATGGCACACATACAGAGATAATCTTTTAGAGACAAGTAAGTTTAGCATACCAAGATGGGTCAACACACGAGCCGATGATTTATTGGTTGAGTTGCATGGGTTTTGTGACGCATCCTTGGCGGCTTATGCTGCTGTCGTGTACATTCGAGTTGTAGACTTACAGGATAACATCAAGACCGGTCTCATCACGGCTCGCACAAGAGTTTCACCAGTGAAGCAGCAATCCATTCCCAGGCTTGAATTGATGGGCGCAGTGTTGTTATCCGAGTTGATAATAGAAGTAGCTGAAGTCATGAGAGTTTCACAAGCTCATATTCATGCATGGACCGATTCAACAGTGGTTTTGGCTTGGCTCAGCAGCCATCCAAGCCGCTGGTCCACCTTTGTCGGAAATAGAGTTTCTACCATCCTCACTCATCTAGAAAATTCGCATTGGGCGGGCTCATATCCAGTCGGCTCAAAATCCCGCAGACATAGCATCCAGAGGATTAACTCCACAAGAACTTGCCTACAGTGAGTTGTGGGCACAGGGACCATCGTGGCTGCGAAACGAAACAATCGATTACACGAGACCGAAATCGATTGCCACAAGTGTAGAGCAAAGAAGCATCAAGGCTCACGTTGGTACCGAGGAGATAGGAGAAGATCCCATTTGGACGAAGTTTTCGTCATTGCAGAAACTGGTGCGAGTTATTGCCTATTGCAGAAGAGTTTTAAAATGGAAGAGAGGAGATAGGAAAGGATACGAAGTGTGTCTGACAAAGGAAGAGATAGCAGATGCAATGAAAGTTTGCATAAGGAAGGTCCAGAAGCAAGAGTTCAGTGAAGAAATAGAGGATATCAGAAAAACAGGAGGAGTAAACATTAAAGGAAAATTGAAACGTCTCTGCCCAGTTATTGACGATGATGGGATTTTACGCGTCAGTGGTCGTCTTCAAAATGCTGATTTAGATGAAAATCTAAAGCATCCCATCATCATGCCACACAACAACCATTTTACAAATCTTTTGATTGCGGAAGCCCATAAAACAACATTGCACGGAGGTCCTACCTTAATGTTGCATCATTTGCGTAGCAAGTTTTGGATTTTATCGGCCAAAACCCTCGTGAAGATGTATGTACGCAAATGTGTCAAGTGCAAGAGATACTCCGCAGCCACTCAAACTCAGTTGATGGGTCAGCTGCCGGCCAGTAGAGTGACTCCAGCAAAGGCGTTTCGACACAGCGGTGTTGATTTCGCAGGACCAATTAGTATCCGCACTTCCAAGGGCCGAGGACATCAATCCTACAAAGGGTACATTTGTTTGTTCATCTGCATGGTTTCCAAGGCAATTCACTTGGAAGCTATAAGTGACCTGTCTTCGCAGGGCTTCATAGCAGGGTTGAAAAGATTTGTTGCCCGAAGAGGAGTAATCACCGACGTCTGGAGCGACAATGGTACAAATTTTGTTGGCGCTGCTAAAGAGCTCCGTCATCTCGTCGAGGTAGAAAGGTCGTCAGTAGCTACTGAAATTAAAGAATGGTTAGGCAATAACAGTATTTCCTGGCATTTTATTCCAGCTCACGCCCCTAACTTTGGTGGCCTATGGGAGGCTGGTGTTAAATCCACGAAATTCCACTTGAGGCGAGTGATCGGGACATCAACACTCACTTACGAAGAGCTCTCCACGGTTTTGTGTCAAGTAGAAGCATGCCTTAATTCTCGACCATTATCAATGATGCCAGACGGTCTGAACGATCCCATCCCTCTTACACCGGGTCACTTTTTAATCGGGGAACCATTGATCACAGTACCTGATCGTAATTTTAAGGATTTTAATATGGGGAGTTTGAAACGTTGGCAGATTATGCAGCGCATGCTGCAAGAATTTTGGCGGAAATGGTCGCAGGAATATTTAGTCCATTTACTGCAACGCTATAAGTGGACTAAAAACATTCCAGAGCCAAATATTGGTGATATCGTTTTGATAAAGGAGGACAATTTGCCTCCAGCTCGATGGCTTTTGGGAAAGGTCACCGAAAAGCATCCTGGTTTGGACAAAATTTGTCGCGTAGTAACGCTCAAATGTAACGGTTCGTTAATTAAACGTCCGGTGTCAAAATTGTGTATTTTACCTGTGTCCGATTGAAAAACAAATGTTTAAGTTGTTAAAATAAGTAAGTTTATGTTTAGTTTACTCTTTACTTCACCAGTGTGCCATATTATGAGAAGTTCCTGTTAATTTAAGTTTAAAATTATAATGATGCAGATAAGTTAAGTTTATTATGTTATACAGTCCACTTTGTAAGAAAACTAAAAAATGTGTAAAGCGCTCAATCTAAGTGTTTGAAGTATGGTCTCACCTCATGGTGGGCGGAAATTTGTAAATTGATTAAGGACATTCAGTTATGTCCTTGGTGGGCGGTATGTCCAATGAGAACATTAGTTCTATATTTTGTAACTAGATGGCGCTAGTAATTGCAGGTTTCTAGATCGCGCTATCGATGCGTTTTAAAGATTATGTGCCTAGGGCCGTGTATTGCAATAAAGATTGGCTTGTACTTCCACGGGAATTCAGTTGTTTTTATTTGAACGCGAATAACCCGCCTTCCGGCCTACTTGTTTGTTCAATGAAATTGATCCTTTGGCACAAGTATAGATTATGGTCTGAATTAGCTTAAAGGCAACTTTTTATCCCGGGTTCCCGTCGGATATAAAACTGTTAAGCCGCGGAGAGCAGCTAGTAAAGGTATACCTAAGTAAATGTATACCTATACTGCCGTCCGATTTTTAAAATGCCGCTAAGTGACGCGTTTAGTATATCTTAACGGTCTTTTAGTAATCGGACGGCAGTATAGCACAGAACAGATATTAGTACTACGTACAGAACGGCCACTCCCTACCTCCCACCCGTTTTAATTACCCCACCCCGGTCGCGAGTTTGCCGGCACCACACGGCACCTTTCGCCGGCAATGAAGCTAAAGGCTGTTAAGCACGCGTTTATTTTGAAAGCGCGCGCATGCCGCCGCCAGCGCCAGCGAACAGCACCGTTTACGTACACAAGCTATGCGTGTGGTGATTGCGACGCGTTTGCTTCATATACATATATAGGGTCATATACATCTTTAATTGTTAGTGCGCAATATTCAAGGAATATGTTTTTTGATTTTGATTTTGTCTGCAAAAACTCGAGTAAATAGATTACGTTTTTTTGGTCAATTATTAATCATCCTTTTTGGAAATCGGAAGGAGAGCGCGTGGCGCATGTCAATGACCCGCGCGTCAATGAACCGCGTGTTAATAACCCGCGCGTCATTGACCTGCACGTGTCAATGACTTAAAACCGCTACGGGGCGCGCGTGCTCGAATATTTAATTATTACGCGATATCTAACGATGATAAATAATAATTGACCAAAAAAATCGATTTACTCGTGATTTTTCAGACAAAATGTTATAAAAAAAGTACATGCATATTTTTATGTGTGTGGAACATATTCCTTGAATATTGCGCACTAATAATCAAAGACCCTGTATTTAATTGAGTGTCCGGGGTTTGTGTGCCTGCAGTAGAGAGGGTGTAGGTAGGTACCTTGTGCGCGCGCAGGATGACGTCCTCGAAGTCGTGCGCATGGAAGAGGTCGTCCACCGTGCGCCGGATCACGTCGTCCTTGGTGCGGCTCAGCCCGTCCACGTGCACGCGGTCCACGCGCGCCTGCGCACACACACAACACACACCTGACAAGTTTTGCTGACTGACTGTGACTGACAAGACTGCTTGGAGGTATCTGACACTGTGTTGATATCCACCAAGATGGACTTTTGCTAAAGAATCCTACCACCAGGTTTATATATTAAAAAGTTTATTTTTAATTGGCCGTCCCAGCTTCGCGCGGGTGCAATGAAGCCGGGACGGGTCGCTAGTAAAAGCCTATGTTACTCAGGGATAAATTTAAATCGGACCAGTAGTTTTTAAGTTAATTCGTAACAAACAAAAATGCAAAAATACAAATCTTTTCTCTTATAATATTAGTATAGATTGGAGGACAAGCAACAATAAATATGTCTAACTGTTACAGGAGACAGATAAAATATTTATTAAAACATATTTATTTGTCTTCTAGCCACAAACAGGGTACCCTATTCTAAAAAAGGTGTCAAATTGCAAATGTTTCCGACTGTCACACTAGGCGGTCAAAACTGGGTGACAGATGGGAATAATCCAAGCTAACAAAACTAAGCTAACTTTGACTAGTAAGTACTAAACAAACTAATACCTATTTAACTTTTTTTAATACCTTGTTGTACCTAAAAACTTTATGGATCAATAAATGAATTATGAAAATCTACAGCTCTATGTAAAATAACAGGCATTCGCCTAGCAAGCTATGCAGTATCTATCTGCCACCCTTTTCTAAAAACTAAAAACTAGGCATGCAAAACTGGGTGACAGATATGAATAATCCGTGAATACATACCCTCACTCCGTTCAGGCGGATTGTCGGCTTGGAGATGGGTTCATCTTCCAGCTCTGTGGGGTCATCAAACTCAAATAACCGGTCCCTGCTCTCCGCCCCACTGTCACTGAGTGACTGCAAACAACAAGCAAAGTTAGTTTAGTCTGAATTAGTTCAGTTAAGAGTGTTAGTATAGCGTTGTATTTCTTTAGATGTTATGACAATATTTTTTTTTTATACTAAAATTTGGAAATAGACTTTGGCTGTTTAAAACATGGGCAGATTAGATAATAATTTATGGTGAAATAAAAGAAAACATCTTACAAGAAACCTCGCACATAATTTTATTTTATTTATTCAACCTATCTTGTCCCACTGGTTCCCACCAATCTTTTGCATAAGAATTCAGATCTCGCCAACACCTTCTCGGCTGGCCCCGTTGTTGCCTCCCACACATAATAGATTATAAAAATAATGTGTTGGACTAATAAGAACAAGCTTTATGAGCCAGCTTGCGTTGCTCTTAAGCAGAGCAAGAAGGTGCCTTGAAGGTGTATAGGGCTGCTTATGGCTTTGTAAATTGTTGTGAACTCTAAGTTAAGTCAAGTCACACAACATGTCAATTTGAGATGGAGATCAATAGAGATTGGTTGATAACAGACTTATGTGAGTAAGGGGCAGTACCTACCTTTGTACAAGGAATCTCTCATGCTAAAAGTAAGTTCGTATGAGTCATTGGCCAACTCTGGTGACAGAGTTTCTAGGCCACCCGAATGCCTGTCATGGCCTAAGATCTTTGAAAAAGCTGGGTCCGACTGCTTAACGTGCCCTTTGAAGCACGGGAGCGTCAGTTGAAATGCCACTGGCAGTCAGCCATCCAAATGATGACTACGCGGAACAGTGCTTAACTTCGTTGAACAACTTAGCCAGCTACGTCACGAGCGCTCTCATGCTTGGAGACCTGATTAGCAGCGCTCATCCAGGTAAAAGTACGTCTGGGTAACGTGTAACGTAAAGAGCTACCGGCAAGGAAGTCTACAGACTTCCTTGGCTACCGGCGGCCTGTGCTAAGCTCAAGTAAATAATAACCTAACCTGTAAAGTGTACCTATTTAACTAATGTTTTTCTATAGAAAACGTACCTTGGCGTGCACGGTGCCCATTTTAGAAAAGGTTTTGTTTTACAATTCACAATAATTGAGTTTTTACGCCAATAATTTGGAATTTTTATTTTTTGAATTACATAAAATTGTGATTGATTGACATTTCGTCGTCCGTCGGTCGCCAGTCCAGTCTGGTCGGTCGGTCAGACAGACAGACAGACAGATTAGACTCTCTCTCTCTGTCTTACTCACTCAGCTGTCTGTCAACTGTTGGTTTGACGGCTCCACAGACACTGGCAGCATTGATTGTGATGTGACAAATAATGTGAGCCACAGACCCTACAGTTAACGATATCGATATTGATATCGATGTTCACATCGATCTGAAAGTATCGGTATACGATAAACATCGATAAGAAAACATCGATGTTTTAGGTGGTAAAATTTTGAAGATGACTTGACGTGCAAAGTGATACTTTTGATAGTTTGAAGTTTAATAAAACTTTAAGAAAATCCTTCAATGTAATTTTATTAAAACAACATCCATCAAGATGATGATTAAAATAAGATAAGATAAAATAAATTTATTTGGTTTAAGCGCAAGAGATACACCGTTTATTTTTTTTATTTAATTACAAAATTACATTGATAAGCATAATTCTATTTTATTTAAATATATATATATTTAAATAAAATAGAATATTATATAAATATATATATACATATATATATATATATATACCTATATACCTATTATAGTACGTCTTGGTGGAGTTAGTGGGTATGGGTACCACTGCAGTGCCAGAATATTATGTTCCAAGCAGTAGTCTGAAAGCATTACTGTGCTGAGTTTGAAGGGCATTGTAGCAAGTGAAATTACTATGTGAAAAAGAGACTCAACATCAACGTCTTGGGGTGATATTTTCCTCGTAATATCAATGTTTTGGATAAACATCGATGTTTAATTTTTTATCTAATAAATATCGATTCATATTGTCATCCCTATTCTGGAGCATACACTTGTAAACAAATCATAACATAGTTTATTTTCTATAGCAAATATTATGGATTACAAGGCGATAATTAAAATATGCAAGGAAATGGGGTGTTGTGAACTATGTTGCGTTCGCTACTGTGCACTTAGAAAGCCGACAATTTTCGGAAATATTCGACAATTCATTGATGAAGTAAGTACATATTGGGCATTGCAACTTATTTCAAACAAACATTTCTCTGCAAGTACAAGTATTATTCCTCTGTGAAAAGTGTATAGTTCGAAGTCGTTATTTATTTTCCCCATTTGCCCATACTTATCCATGCCCATTCACCACAAAAATGATAATAATCCTTACTAATTGAAGTAAACACATTTCCTAACCTACATTGTACTCCTCAAACAATAACAAACATTTTCTTTAGAATACCGACTCGGGCCCTACAACAGTTCCTAAGCCGGAAGCCGCTGAGGATCCAGACGAGGTGGAACGTGAGGGCACCCCAGCTAAAAGGAGCAAGCCAAGTGATGTGTGTGTGAGCTGCCTCGGCATCTTGCAAGAGAATGGTTGGGCCGAGTGTCTCGATATGGCCAAGGAGGTTATGGACCATAAAAAGTAACTTCTAAGTATTTTTTTTTATATTTTATTTGAGGATGATGACATGTGGTCCAGTGGCTTGCTTGCTTAGTTTAAGTTGGACTATAATGATGACATCTGTATCAAAAGTAATAGGTATTTATTTTATCATAATTTTGACCCATGAATAATTGACATACCTACTTAATTACTGCAATTTTTATTTGATATTATTAATTTTACATACACATATATAAAATTACTCCTGCCTAATTATAATCAGACTCAAACTGGGCTCTTACAGGGTTCATGTACCTGACAAAAAAACATTGTATTACTAAGAACTTATACAAGATTATTACATGATGCAATAAATTGAAATATGTAATAATGTATCTGTTGCAGGTACGAGACTCAGACATTCGCGTGCGCGCTGTCCGCGCCGCTCGCCACTATGATCAGGGAGAAGGCGGTGCTGCTCAAACTGGCTGAACTCTTCCCCATGTTCCAGGCCGGTGAGACACATTATATTCAATGGCGAGCAAATCAGCTGTTTAACTTTAAATCAACTAACGAACGGCTATTTCTTTGTATACTAGTAGACCCGGCGCGGTTTCACTCGCGTTATTTTTCTCGCAATTTTTCCAAATTTTCTCAATGTTTAAACCTGAACTTCTACAAATATTTTAAGATAAAAATTATCCAAATCGATCCAGCCGTTTCAAACCTTCCCTGGACTCGTAGGAAGGTTTCAAACCTTCCCTGGACTCGTAGGAAGGTTTCAAACCTTCCCTGGACTCGTAGGAAGGTTTCAAGACCAAAATCAGCCGAATGACTGACACACAGCAATTCATTTTTATATATAACAAGATTATAAGACTAGCAATCTGTCCCAGCTTCGCGCGGGTGCAATAAAACCGCACCTGTGCGAAGCCGGGGCGAGTCGTTAGTAAATATAATATAGCTTATGTTACTCAGGGATAATGTAGCATTCAAATGGTGAAAGTATTTTTGAAAACTGACCGGTAGTTTTTGAATTTATTCGTAACAAACAAAAATACAAATCTTTCCTCTTATAATATTAGTATAAGCTACAATCAGTCCTATCTTAAGTTAAGGCGGTCTGGTAGAGATCGCTACTTAGCTATAAGACCTTTTAACATTGAGCCTAAAACTATTTCTGTTAAAATTATTAAAAAATTATAAAATTATGTGTTGTGCAATAAAGTTTCATATTATGAATAGAATAGAAAATACTAATCAATATTATCTAGGTACATTCCAGACGAGTATAAAAAAGCAGGCTGTGTAAGCTATAGTATAATAAATAAATAATGCCGGACAATCCACACAGCATCATCTAGCCCCAAGGTAAGCTGCTGTTTAACAGAGCTGTATTATGGGTACTAGATGACTGACTGATATATACTTAATACAATACAATACATAGATAGATATTTTTTTATTATATATAGAAAATACCCAGAACATCCGGAACAAATATTTGTAGATCGTACAAACATTTGTCCCAAGGCGGGAATCGAACCCGCAACCTCTGCGTCGCAGGCGGACCTGCGCCCGCTGCGCCACATCGGTCGTCACATAATAGTTCTAAAGGCAGCTGTTTCAATGCACAATGGAGCTTTTTTGGAATAAATAATTGTGTTTACGCATTACAAACGGCTAACTTCACGATGGCCCTGGGCTGGTGTGTGAGAGATTGGTACGTTACAGAGGGTGTGTGAGAGAGTGGTACGTTACAGAGGGTGTGTGAGAGAGTGGTACGTTACAGAGGGTGTGTGAGAGAGTGGTACGTTACAGAGGGTGTGTGAGAGAGTGGTACGTTACAGAGGGTGTGTGAGAGAGTGGTACGTTACAGAGGGTGTGTGAGAGAGTGGTACGTTACAGAGGGTGTGTGAGAGAGTGGTACGTTACAGAGGGTGTGTGAGAGAGTGGTACGTTACAGAGGGGGTGTGAGAGAGTGGTACGTTACAGAGGGTGTGTGAGAGAGTGGTACGTTACAGAGGGTGTGACTCCGCTGAAGGAGGCGTGGAAGTGGTCGCTGGGCGCGCGGCTGGCGGCGCGGCTGGCGCTCGCGCTCGACTCCGGCGCATGCGCACAACTCATGATCACTCTCAACATGGAGTACGACGACGATAGTCTCGTGAGTATATACCATTACTACTACTTATAATCCTACTAATATTATAAATGCGAAAGTCTGTGTACATGTTTGTTGCCACGAATCTTCGTGACGACTAGACCGTTTGTGATGAAATGTCCTGGAATAACACTTAGGCTACTTTTTATCCCAAAAATTGCCTGTTCCTGTGGGATAGCATACAAGGTGCAAAAACGCGGGCGAAGACGCACGGGTCAGCTCGTAAATGGGGACAACGGGTATGTTTTTAATAATTTTATTAAAATCCCACTGTCCCCATTAACGGGGACACGGTTAATAGGCTTTGGTTAGGTTGCCTAGATCTGACAACTTGGATATTGCATCTGCCGTACATTGTTTGCTCACACTGGGAGAGAAGCTATAATATTATATAGTTACCAATCTGCTGTAGTAAGTGATCACATTTTTAACATTGTACCTACTACTCAGACCTTTATTGCTGTACTGTCAACCTCAACTATAATATTTGCATGCTTGTGAAGCAAAAACATGTTGTACTTCATATTATTATATTAAGACCTATAATGTATCCTACCGTGTTTTAGCAAATTAACTTATTTCATTTCATTTCAATTGTGCACTTGACCAACAGATCGACTATAAACTTTTATAAGTATAGTTGTTGTAATGGTTGTGTGCAGGAAGCGGAGGTGTTTGCTCCGTCCAGCGACCAATTACGCCATCGAGCGCGACGCCAGCGCGCCGCCGCGCCCGTCACGCGCTGCCTGCTGGAGCGCGCACTCGACGGTCAGTGCCTTCCGTCCCTCCATCCATCTCCACCACCACCAGTGTTTCGCTTTCTTCGTGTACGGCTCACTTAGCTTTAAGACGTTCCAAAATGACCCTTGTGTACTTTACTTACTCGCCAGCTATCAAGCTATCTACGGTCTTCGGGCTTTATTCATACCTATTTCTGCCGCCAAGCAGTAATGCTCGCATTGCTGTGTTCCGGTGTGAAGGGTATGGTTTCCGGTGAAATTACTGGCACATGAGGCTTTTGATCTTAGCCTCAAGGTGGCAACCCGCGAGTGATACCTCTGGTATTGCAAGCGTCCATAGGCTGCGGTAACCGCTTACCATCTTGTGGGCCGTACGCTTGGTTGCCACTTCAGTTGTATAAAAAAAAAAAGCATTCCAACTCTCGGTAACTTTATGCGTTCTTCAAATCTGTCATCGACTCAGGAAACACAATACTGACTGACGGACGCTTAGTTGCTACTTTAGTGGTATAAAGAAAAAGTAACCGCTAAAATGGCAGTTTTTTTTAAATAAGAGTATTATTATTAATATTTTTTTAAACTATCATGGTTATTAACATAATATTCACTAAAAACGGGATATTTGCCATGATTTGTGAGTTTTGAGAGTGTCAGTTATCCCGTGATCACGATGCATGTAACTGCGCCGAAATATCGGGAATCAATAAAACTCACAAATCATGGTAAATATCCCGTATTTAGTGAAAAGTGCGAGTATTACTCTTTTCCTAATGTAACGTTACTATTATTATTGATGATGTAAATAAGGTGTTGGTGTAGGTATATCCCTGCGGTCGCTGAGTGCGGTGTGCGCGTGGCACAGCGCATGCGCCGCGCCGCCGTCGCCCCGCGTGCGCGCGCGCTGCGTCAGCGTGGAGGCTGCGCGCGCGCCGCTCTACCTCGCCGGACGGTAACACAATACCACTGGACTTACACACTCTACCTCGCCGGACGGTAACACAATACCACTGCACTTACACACTGCACCTCGCCGGACGGTAACACAATACCACTGGACTTACACACTCTACCTCGCCGGACGGTAACACAATACCACTGCACTTACACACTGCACCTCGCCGGACGGTAACACAATACCACTGGACTTACACACTCTACCTCGCCGGACGGTAACACAATACCACTGCACTTACACACTCTACCTCGCCGGACGGTAACACAATACCACTGCACTTACACACTGCACCTCGCCGGACGGTAACACAATACCACTGGACTTACACACTCTACCTCGCCGGACGGTAACACAATACCACTGCACTTACACACTGCACCTCGCCGGACGGTAACACAATACCACTGGACTTACACACTCTACCTCGCCGGACGGTAACACAATACCACTGCACTTACACACTGCACCTCGCCGGACGGTAACACAATACCACTGGACTTACACACTCTACCTCGCCGGACGGTAACACAATACCACTGCACTTACACACTCTACCTCGCCGGACGGTAACACAATACCACTGCACTTACACACTCTACTTATTACATTGTTTTTGTTAATATACTGCGAGAAGTGGCCGAGCGGCGTGTCACGATGACATGACAGCTGCCTTGACTTGAAGGACGGGCGAACATCTCATAAATACAGTAGTAGCTCAATTTTGATTTCTTGGTTCCATTTTTAAGTTCAAATTGTTATATCGGTTTAGTTTTGCATAAATGTTTATTTGTTCATGTTAAATGTGTTGATTTCTTTTATTAAAAAACCTATTTCTAACCTAATTCATAATAATACATTCTTTTCAACACCCGGAACAAACACAATGTTGTGTGATGACGTGAAGATAAAACAGAAAGGCGGGAATCGAACCCCCGACCTACAGAGAAGGGAGACATACCAACTGAGCTGAAAGATCTGTCGCTGAAAGAACAAAATAGGCGGGAAAAACAGAAACAAATCTTAAAAGTTCAATCATTTTTGGGGCAGATACATCAAGCTGAGCAGAGAGCTGTCCCAGAGTCCGTGGGTGCTCCGCGGAGTCAGGATGATGGAGTCATCTGTACAGGAGATCATAGCGCAGCCCATCGCGGACTTGTACGGGTGAGTGGGGCAGAGAGGATGGATGCAGTCATTTGTACAGTAAATCATAGCAAACTTGTACGGGTGAGTGGGGCAGAGAGGATGGATGCAGTCATCTGTACAGGAGATCATAGCAGACTTGTGCGGGTGAGTTGGGCAGAGAGGATGGATGCAGTCATCTGTACAGGAGATCATAGCAGACATGTGCGGGTGAGTGGGTATGCACAGCTGATTTCGAATCCACTCATAAATGGGCCAGTCCTGTAAAAGCTTTTGTGACAGTCCAAAGTTTGAACAAGTGATGGAAATTATAAAATTTACGATTCAGTGAATTTATTCGGCAATCGTTATGCAAAAAGTCTTTAAAATTAATTAAATAATGTGACGTGAAATAGGAATTAATTTTAGAATTAAAATGTACTCGTTCAAACGCATATTTACAACGGACTAAAAGCTCCGTCAATATTTCAGGTTAATTGTGAAAGACCTTGCATCCACAGAACTATATTTGAGTAGAATGAGTGTGAGTGAGAGTGAGTGATGTGTATGTACCTCGCGTGCCGAAAAAACGGACTAAGTAAGGGCTGAGAACCTCTTTACTCGCCGCGAAACTCAGTCTGCTCCCAACCAGGGGCGGTGTGGTGTGCCAGTGCCTAGAATCGGTTTGCCGCGCGCTTATCGATGCTTTTAAATCATTTATATTCGCGCGGCTTATGTTTCCCATCACTAAAATACATTTGTGTGTGAAATACAAATACGCAAAATGTTACACGCTCGGTTTCCATACAAATCGACGAAGTCTTTCATTCTACTTAAATATAGTTCTGTGCTTTCATCCGTTGCTGGTTTTGCTAAGAAATAGAAATCTATACTAATACTAGCTGTCGCCCACGACTTCGTGCGCAAAACTTGGGAACCGTACTATATCCGGGATTAAATGTAGCCTATGTTCTATTCCCGGTTATTATCTAAATGTACGGTTACTGAGGGGTAGCATAAAAATTGCAAAAACGCGCGTGAAGCCGCCCCGGGTCAGCTCGTAATAAATAAATAAGTGATGCTTGTCAGATGGGGTCCTGAGGAGGCCGAGCACCGGTTGAAGTTCCTGTCGGCGGGGCGCGAGGACGTCGACGTGCGGTGCCTCGGGGACGGACGACCCTTCGCGCTAGAGGTCACACACACACACACACACACCCACACCCACCCATACATTTACACCCACACATTTACACCCCCACATTTACACCCCCCCACACACACACACACACACACACACACACACACACACACACACACACACACTACACTACCCTACAAAATACTACAAAGTGTGATTTACATTGGCTCAGTGACTGACTGCAAATGAAGTCAGTGCTGACTTTGAGAACTTTCTCTGTTTACAAAAGGTCAATACGCGAGTATTAGAAGTCAGTACTGAACAAATGAGCAGATCATGCAAACATTTGTCCCACCGCGGAAACCGAACCCGCAACCTCTCGGTTCGGGCACTCCCCCACGCCACCGAGCGAGATGGATATTGCTGTATGTATAAACGAATATTATAAAAATAAAAGATTTGTATTTTATTATTTTTGTTGGTTACGATTAAACACAAAAACTACTGTCTTTCACCACTAGAATGCTACATAAAAACAATAAATATTTCATCAAAATCAAAATCAATAATTATTTATTTCAATAGAATCACAAGGATCAATTTGAAACGTCTTACAAGCTAGGAAAATTTACACCAGTTCCAATGCGCGCCCATGCCGTAAAAAAACTGGCAACAACACCGGCTGGCTCCTATCGCTTTTTTTGGCATGACCCTTGCTATTGTTATGGATGCCGAGTAGAGTTGGAGCACATTCGTCCCAAGCTTTTTTATCATCTAGGTAATCGGTGGTTTTATAGTAAGCTTTTTAAGACAGTTTTTGTTTAATTAAATTTTTAAATTTTCCAATTGATAAATTTTGTATGTCGCTTGGGACTTTGTTACCTTTGGACCTTAGTGAGCCTAACTGTGGGAACAGCGAGTTTATTTCTATTTCTAGTATTAACATTATGATTATCACAATTTTTCTTAAACAGATTAATATTTTTGCGAACATACATAAGATTTTCATAAATATATTGACAGAGTACTGTCATAATATTGATTTCTTCGAACTTATCTCTAAGTGATTCTCTGGGACCCATATTATACATTCATATTTCATTTAATTTCAGAAATCAGAAATCAGAATATTTATTTCATTTAATTTTATTACATTTCATTACATTACCTGAGTAACATTGACTATATTTTATATCTACCCGTGCGAAACTGGGGTAGCTAATACAGTAAACTGGGGTAGCTAATACAGTAAACTGGGGTAGCTAATACAGTAAACTGGGGTAGCTAATACAGTAAACTGGGGTAGCTAATACAGTAAACTGGGGTAGCTAATACAGTAAACTGGGGTAGCTAATACAGTAAACTGGGGTAGCTAATACAGTAAACTGGGGTAGCTAGTACAGTAAACTGGGGTAGCTAATACAGTAAACTGGGGTAGCTAGTACAGTAAACTGGGGTAGCTAGTTGGTAATACAGTCGTAGTGTGTTCAGATCGCGGACCCGCGGCGCGAGCTGTCGCCGGAGGAGCTAGCGCGCGCCTGCGACATCACCTGCCGCAGCGGGAAGGTGCTCGTGCACCAACTCGTGCCCGTCACCAAGTACGTACACACTTTAACCATCACCTTTTTAACCAACACACCTTTTAACCATCATTTTTTTAATTCGAGTTTGGTTGAATCCAACCTTGGTAGTTGTTTGTTACGAATAAACTCAAAAACTACAGGTCCTATTTCAAAAATTATTTCACCATTGGAATGCTACATTATCCCTGAGTAACATGGGCTATATTTATTACTAGGGACCCGACCAGGCTTTGCACGGGTGCGGTTTCATTGCACCCGCGCGAAGCCGGGACGGACTGCTAGTAAACTTATACTGTAGAGACAAGCTGACGGAGCTGAAGCAAGGCGAGGAGACCAAGCTGAAGACGTACGAGGCGCTCTGCATCAAGCTCTCCCACACCGCGGAGGACGTCGTGAGTACCTGCCTCTCACTCTCACACATAACTCACATACGTATCTCACTCTAACAAATACACTTTTAGTCTACTCCAAGAACTGAAGATTGTATTAAGAAGTACGTCCTGCACGCTACTGCCCCCAGGCGGAGGGCGCCACGTGCGGTAGCGCGGTGCGGGTGTCGACGCGCGACCTGGTGCGCATGCGCGGCGCGTGGCACGTGGCGCAGCGCACGCCCCTCCGCGTGCTGCACCGCCGCGCCCTGCTGCAGCGCACGCGCCGTCTCACCGCGCTCTCAGCCTGCGCCGTGCCCGGTCAGTCCACTGTATACTTACCGTCAACTTAGTAAGTAGGTGTGTGTTAAAGGTATGCTAAGTGTTACTTATGTACTGGCAGGTCACCCGGCTCTGTTCACGGTGAGCATCCAGACGGAGGCGGGCACGTACGTGAAGGAGTGGGCGCACGGCGAGCTAGGCCGCACGCGCCCGGCCTTACCCGCCGCGCTCGGCGCCCGCGCAGATATACTGGCGCTCGACGTCACCAGTGTGCAGCTGCCCTGGCCCTAGTGCCCCTGACCCTGACCAGTGCCTGTAGCTATCTTAATCTGAGTTCCCTCGGTACTAGTGCCCCTGCTCATAGTGCCTCTGGACACTAGTGCCCTTATAGTTATAGTGGTTCTGGACACTAGTGCCCCTATTTATATTGCCCCTGGACACTAGTGCTCCTGTTCAAAATGCCTCTGGACACTAGTGCCCCTAGTTACAGTACCCCTAAGTATACGTGCCCCTGGACACTAATGCCTTGGACAATAAGCTCCCTTGGCATTAGTGCCCAGTGCCCTTTCGTTTTTAATAAATAATAAGGAAAATTAATAAAGGTTTTCATTTATACCTTACTGGGATCTATAGTATCTCTACGTACATACATACTGGTAAATAATGAATAAGGTGAGTTTAAATAAACTGTATATTCATTCATTTTGCAAACGGGTGTCTCCACGTACCGGTATATCGGTGAATACCGGTAATTTAATGCATATCGCGACGCGGAGGAGGAAGCGCGCCGTGTCACTCAGCCCTGATGACGCGAAATTGAGTCGTAACAGTGTCGGTACCTCTTCACCGATATACCGGTACGTGAAAACACCCGTTTTTAAAATGAATGATAGTTCACAATAGTTTTATTAGTAAAACTGTATTTTCGTTTGCTTATTCATTCAAGTAACTGAACTAACTTTAAAACTTTCCTCGTCATTCATATGTCAATGAACAAAGACGATATATTTAAAAGACATGCTAACAGAGATTTAAAGCACGATTATGAATATCCCTTAGGACGGCGGCGCGTCAGCTGGTTCAGTTGTAGCCTCTGCCGTAGCCGAGTCGCCAGTAGCCGAGTCGCCTGTAGCCGAGTCTGTAGCCGAGTCAGTGATAGACTCCCCATCCGACTCCGTAGTGTCATGGGCAGTAGTGTCGGACATGGGCTTAGTAGTGCCGCTCTCGGTGGCGCCACCTGTAGGTAACGGTTATAACTGACCACAGAGCAGATAGTCTATTTATTTTAACTATTCTTTTGGGAGCATCTTTTAATGAAAAGAGAAGTTTTTTAATCAAAAATAGTCTTTCTAAGTACATTATTATAAAAGTAGAACATAAAACATTTTAAGAGTAGTAGAGTTCTCTGTGATAGAGCTCGTCCGGGGAAGGACTACCACCATACTTATTTCTGCCGCCAAGCAGTAATGCTCGCATTGCTGTGTTCCGGTGTGAAGGGTATGGTTTCCGGTGAAATTACTGGCACATGAGGCTTTCGATCTTAGCCTCAAGGTGGCAACCCGCGAGTGATACCTCTGGTATTGCAAGCGTCCATAGGCTGCGGTAACCGCTTAGTTATTAGTTATTTTTATGTTTATTGTGTGGCGCAAAATAAATATTTTTCTATTTCTGTGCTATACAGGGTCTATTCATAAATCATAAATTATAATTAATCATAAATTCATAAAAAAATATTAATTCAAAAAATATTAATGCATAACATTTAAGGAAACAGATTCCACACACAAGAAAAATTTACATGCAGGTACATTTTTCTTGTGTGTAGAAATTTCGAGAAAATCGATAAAGTTTATCTGGGCAATTATTAGTTATCATTGTTGGAAATCGAGACGAGCAGTATTATACTATGGATTTACAGATAAGTACTTACTTGCAGACGTTGTGGTCGTTATACTGAAAAAAAACAATTGTTGTGTTAATTAATTAGTAATATAAAGTAATTATTTGTGGTATTATTTGGCTAGTTTGCTAACATTGCAAACGTGCTATCTCCCAACCCGCATTGAGTCGGCGGCGACCCAATGACTCTTGTTCGAGAGTAGACCTAGTGTCCCAGCCGTGGGAACATTAAAAGAGCTGTTATGGCTTGGTTCGGAAAACCCCTTAATAAATCCCCTGCGAAAGGGATTTCTGAACTTTTTGTCCGCAAATCCCCTTGATCAATGAGTGTAGTTACGAGTAAGATGTAGTACCTAGGTTCAACTTACGGTGTTTTCTTAGTGGTGGGCATTTTCCTCGCGGCCAGCGCTCTGGCCTCCATGATATCTCTGCAACAGTTCCTACAAGTCAGCGGCCAGCGGCCAGCGGCACATTTATATAGGCTGCCTAAAGGCCTCCGTCATAAATTACCATTAGAACCCAAAGCGTCGATGCTTAGAATATTAAATGAAAAAGTTTTTCTGTTCTCTCGTAACCAACAGGGTGACGGATAGAACTTTTTTAAGTTCGATCTGTCACCTTTTTTGCACTAGGGTGACAGATTGCACAAAAAAAATTGTGACTTTAAAAATAAAAGTGCGATCTGACACCACATTGAAAAAAGGGTGAGAAACCTTGTTTTTTGTGCGATCTGACACAAACAATGGACAGGTGTCAGGTCAAAGGTGTCAGGGACAAAACTATGTAGGTGACAGATGGGAATAATCCCCTTAGACTGACAGAGTTGGGTGACGAATAGGAATAGTTAAACAAATTCAGAGTAAGAACTAAATGTCCGTACTTGAGTAGAGCGATGCTGATGCGCGCGCTCGGCAGGCGCGCCTCCACCGGGTTGTGAACCCGCACCACCGCGTCCTCGTCCGGTATCTCCGTCGCCATCTCCACAGACTCGGACTCGAGAGACTCTTGGTCGTAGTAGAAGTTGCTCATGTGGTACTGAGCACGTGAGCACACGTGTTATGTATTATCTATCTATACTAATATTCTATAGAATTGTAAAGATAAAGATAGTTTATTTGCAAAAACATGTGTGTATGTACAGAACAGGTGTTAGATTAAAATTATGAAACAACATAATTTTAATCTAACAGCTTGATCATTCAAGACGTGCAAATTGGGAGAAAGGCATTGAAAAATATTTAGAATTGGATATAATAAAAATTGATGTCAATAAAAGTAAAAGTCAATTGGTACCTACTTATAATCAAAAAATAAATTCAAAAAATCCCGAGCGCTGCTATTTCGATTTCTAACAAGGATAACCAATTATTAAGCAGAATTACGAATTTTTTTTTTAAATATAAAAAAAAATCGTTTAGAAAAAAAAAGTACAAGTATTTTTTTTTAAGTGTGGATCCTACCCCCTAAGTTTGTCAGGTTAATAATGAATGACCTTATATAAAGCAACAGCGACTTCGTTTGATACTATGTAGAGACATCCGGTTAGTTCTCACCTTCTGCAGAGACGGGAACAGCTTATAGCTCTTCTGTCGGCTCATGAAGCGGCGCGAGGGAGCGAGCGCGCGGCGCAGTGACGCCCGTGCCGGTCGCGCGCTCTCGCTCACTCGTATGAGCGCCAGCAGCCGTGCGACGGAGAGCGCGTCCCACGCCGGCGAGTCCACGTAGCCAGGCGGCGCTTTCTCTATTGTTGCTGTGTTATTAACAATTATTTTGATATAAGAATGTATAAAGCTTTCGTGACCGACTGACAGGCACAGCCTAGAAACATGATGAAGAGTAGCAGAGCTCTTTGTAATAGAACTCGTCCGGGGAAGTCGGTAGGAGGTACTACCACCATACCTATTTCTGCCGTCAAGCAATAGGTAATGCTCGCATTGCTGTGTTCCGGTGTGAAGGGTATGGTTACCGGTGAAATTACTGGCACATGAGGCTTTCGATCTATGCCTCAAGGTGGCAACCGACGAGTGATTATTGAAAGATTTCACAGAATAGTAAATAAGAATTTTTTTATTCAAACCCCTTTAGACTGAGCTTGACGCTTCAACGGGGATTTTGACACTAAAATTCTCAAAATCCCGAGATTTTGACACTAACCCGATACCTCTGGTATTGCAAGCGCCGATAGGCTGCCGTGACCGCTTACTTGTGGGCCGTACGCTTAGTTGCTACTTCAGTTGTATAAAAAAATATAGGTGTAGGGGTGCACTAACCTTGTATATCCTGTGAGGGCGGCAGGCGCGCCAGCTCGTCCACTAGCTGGTCCCTGTGTCTCCGCACCAGCCGGTCCAGCCAGCCCGCGCGCCGCACCGCACCCGCGCCCGCCCCGCACACGCACGCCAGCACCACGCTCACCACCTGCGCACCATTATTATGTTAGTCTATAGCTGTCGAATCGCTGTCGATCGCTTGGCCGTTCTTTTCAACGTACAGTGCGTATCATACATAAGCGTGTAAGCGATCGACTAGCGATCGACAGCGATTTAACAGCCATAGACTTACTTATTAAAGGCACCGGCCTAGTATTACCGGCAGATCTTGGCTTGGCTGTCGTGAAGTTTGCCGTTTTTTTTTAAACAATTTAGATCCTTATAATAACAACCAAAATTATTTTCAAAAGTGTGTTTACAAAACAATTGATGTTTGCGTGAGCGGCTTAAGTATTATAATAATATGCGTGATGTTACAGCAGCCTTTCACCACACAATACACCATTTTTAAATTATAATTATGAGAGACGTGCGCACGATGACTTCACATTGATGAATGGCGAGCCTCTTGACCTAGTGAGACTAACTAGGCTCACTAAAAATGATCACAATTTGCGTGCGCGTAGGTAGGTACTTCGTTTCTCTGTGTTGTTATTCTAAGTTTAGATCGATAAAGCTCCTTTGCGTATTGAAACGGATAACTTCACGACTGCCACGATCCGCCTGCTACTATAGGTAGGTACACCCGGGGGATAGGTAAAAAATTAATTGAAAAATATGTCTTTTTGCCACTAACAGGGTGACAGATGGGAATAATCCCAATAGAAGTCTAACCCTATTGCAAAAGGGTGCCAGATCGATTTTTTTTCCTATTGTCTGCCCTAGGTGAACAGAGCTGGGAATCTTACTAATGGCTAACGCAGATTTTGACGCCATGGCAAGGCAAGGGATTTTGTCGTCAGTCATACACCTAGAGCCGTCCATGACATGCCACGGCATGCCGCGGCATGTCTAACTGGAGCCTAACTGTGGGTAGAGCGAGTTTATTTTTTATTTCTAGTATTAATATTATGATTATTCACTTATTTTTGCATGCCAATCCTGGTGTGGCATGCAAAAAAAAATTGTATTTTTTTATTTCGTAGGTACGACGTAGATAATAATAATGCTTTCTTGGCAACTAGGTGGCACCAAATGACCTACTTACTACTTACGTGGAAATCCATGTGAGCAAAGCGCTTACTTCTTTAATTGCTTCTTATAATTAAAATTATATGTATGTAGGTAGGTAGGTATAGGTTCACACACGTCTAATAATGTACCTACCTATTAGTGCACCTAATTTCACACCACATAAACGTTTAATTAATAAGACTATAAAAAATTTAGTAAAGTACGTACCTAACCCACTAGATAGGTACTTAGGCCGTACTCAAGAACCATACTTGAGTGTGAATCGTGACTCAAGCATCGATTTCACATAATTTTTCTACAAAGAACTGTCAAAAATCGATGCTTGTCACTATTCACACTCAAGTAGGTATGGTTCTTGAATACGGGCCTTAGACTAGGTAGGTAGGTAGCTATAATTTCAAATTAATAAATCCCCTGAATTTTAAGGAATTTATTTGCAAGCTAAATTAGTTCTACGAGTAATCCGACTGATAGTTTGACATTAGGTAGGTACCTAATTTTTGCCCTCCGTAATCACGAAGGGACATATTGAATATTAGTTTTGTGATAGTTTTATCTCTCCTCTCGTTACTGACAGGGTGACAGATCGCACTTTTTTTGTGCGATCTGTCTGTGTGAGAAAATTTAGTTCGAATAAGCTCCATTGCGCATCGAAACGGCTAACTTCACTACGGCCGAGATCCGCCATGCGAACTATAAACCAAGTTTCAACCATATTAGTTAAAAAATGCGACCTGTAAGTAGGCGAGAACACAAAATCACCAAACAAACTGACAACCAAAAGCATTTTTGGCCAATCTCGAAACTGAGACGCTTCGCTCGCTCGGTCAATTATAGTTATGTAACCACTTTTACGGTTTTCTAAACTAAAATTTGAAATATTTATTTATGATCAATTTGTTTATATTATGCTCGAATATTTTGTCTTTACATTTTAGTAGCAAACCAGCGGAAACTATTCTGCCTTTGATACTATGATACCTATTTCTGCCGCCAAGCAGTAATGCTCGCACTGCTGTGTCCGGTGCGAAGGGTATGGTTTCCAGTTAAATTACTGGCACATGAGGCTTTCGATCTTAGCCTCAAGGAGGCAACCCGCGAGTGATACCTCTGGTATTGCAAGCGTCCATAGGCTGCGGTAACCGCTTACCATCTTGTGGGCCGTACGCTTGGTTGCCACTTCAGTTGTATAAAAAAAAAAAAGCTGGGAGCCCTGGTAAAACGGTAGGTAGTTGAGTAAAACAATTGAAAAAGTATTGAAAATATTTTTATTTCTCTTTTCTACACATTCACTAAGCTAAGCACGTTTCTAGACAATTCATGATCTCCAATAACGTTTGTCAATTAATTAGGTAGGTACTTACTTAGATAGCAACATGATTAGTGAAGTACCCAGGCAGGCACTACTTCTACCAACACATAGCTATGTTCCTTGACCTACACACACGCATTAGAGGGCGAATCTGGAATAATGCTTTTGACAATCGTCAACGTTATTATGTTTATTTTTGCTGCTAAGTGTAGTTTTAGAATAGCTAAATAAAAGTGTATAATAAGTACCTATGCCTTTTGTCTATTATTTTACTAACACTTTTTTAGTTGACTGTACCAATTCACCCAGGTGGTGCGAGTTACAGAACGAGGAGTAAGTACAGCTTTTTTACGATTCGTCAACTCACACCAGTTGTGATTTATGGTGTGAGTTGACGAACGACTCAACGTCGATGAACTTGGTAGGCAAAAAAATCTTGTGCAAATTGACAGCTGGGAGATTTGTTGTGGTTTACGATTATTAAAAGCATTATCCAGATACGGACTCAGGGAGAGATTGTATAATGTTTTTCACTTATCCATTATAATCGGCATGTATCGAAGTGAGTTTGAGAGCGAGCTCGGTCAACGTCGAATCATAACATAGGAGTCCTACGATCCATAACTCTATAACAATAGGTAGTGTACTACGCCATAACTCTATAGCAATAGAGCGCCAACTTCAAAAACAGTTATCTAGCACACGAAGCATGTGCAATGCATGAAGGTAATACGGTGACACAGAACAGATAATAGTATGACGGTGAGTAAGAGAATAGGTAGGTACCTACTCTATTGCCATAGAGTAGGTATATAATATTAGTTAATAAGGTTTGTTATGATTCGGAAAAAAGACTAAAAACTCGCTATTACGGCACAGATCTCGGCCTGAGCAAGTACTGAATCACTTATTGTGTTTACCGTAAGTACCAAGTCTTAACTTAAAAGCTATGGCACAGTTTACTAAACAAATAGAATAAGTTCGCATTATGTAAAGGAGCTTTCACATGCTACTGAACCAGCGTGTTTAATTGTTATGTAAACAAATAATAATACTGACAATAGTATTGACGTTAAAATCAAGAAATAAGCTGCCATTCTCAACGACTAAATAAAACTTAAGTAACTAAAAACATTATAAATATTTCAAATAACGCGATGACGTTGAAACAGCTGAACCGATTTAAATAAAACATATTAAGTAATCTAACGATCATTGCTACAAAACCTGCTTTCAAATAAAAAAAACGGATTCAAATCGGTTCACCCGTTTATGAGCTACGGCACAGAGAATAAAAATAAAATATACAATATCTCTGAGAAGTAGAATTGATTAGGTAGGTACCTACTTATGTATATGAATTAATTAAGTAAATAAATGAATTTAAAAACTTATAATAGTTTAACTTACTTACTATAAAATGCCTACTATTATTAATAACCTACTGTTACAATGTACACACTTTCACCGCTACTTATACTAAACCAGCAGACTACTTGACTTGTGCGGTGTATTGACACAGAGTAGTACTATCACTAAATAATAGTAATACTATTACTATAACTCTGTGGTATTGATGTGCCAACCATTTAACACCCTGAGGCCGTATCTGGAATAATGCTTTTGACAGTCGTAAACGTTAACATATAGTCCAGCTGTCAATTTATATGGGTTTTTTTTAACAGCGCCTCTTTAGTGCGTGAAGTGAACTACAAAAATTCCCGTATTTCTGAATTATATTCGTTGTAGAAGCTAGGCAGTCGTTTTCGTAAACTGGTTTGGTTGGATTCGACTATACTCGAATAGGCGCTATTCCCCGAGTAAATCATAGCTACTCGCGAGTAAACTGACAGTTCCCTTGTATTTGACATTTCATAGTCCGCGGAATAGTTATTCCAAAAGTTGGTTGAATCCACCCTTGGACTTTTTATTATGAAATCTGTTCAAGGGATTTTTTGAATCTCTTGCGATACCTAGGCACCTACTCAATTACTTACGATTTTTATTATGTTGTCATTACTACGCATGTGGGCTTTGGTTACGGTACTAGTAAGTATTATGTTATAGGTTACAGGTTGGTTATCTATTATTTACCTTGTAAAAGTGTACGTATAATACATAGAAGCTAGGTGAGTAGGTGTACACGAGTAATCTACAGCTACCTATAAAAACAATACGCAAAATACTGATTGTTATCTACAAAGGCCACATTAATTTAATACCTTTAAACGCCATCTATGTACCTATAATGTTATTTACTTCACTTAAATATTTAGGTAGGTAGGTAGGTACATACGTACCTTGGTACCTAGTAGGTACCTGCTAACTTAGGTACCTAGTACTTATTTACATACTTCTTCAAATCTTTATTTACACATAATGTACAAGCTATATTATATTATAGGAATCCATTATTTTTTATGAAAATAATAATAGATTTACAGAGTTACATTTTACTCTTACGGTACAGTGAGATTCAAACCTTATTTATACAATAATTAAGATGACAGCCGGTTGAATTTTACCCTCATTCATAAAATATTGCCCATCTCTCGTCAAACATTGCCCATGATAATCAAACATTGCCTATCATTCTTCAAACATTGCCCATTATTCGTCAAACATTGCCCAAGATAATCAAAAACTTCCCATCACTAAACAATAATTACTGGTTGATGATGACTTTGATGATAACTTAATTATGTGATGATAAGACTTATGTGGAGGGTTCATTGGACTCGTCCTCGTCAGGGCGCAGGCCCACCATAGGAGGCAGCTTGAAGTGCTGTATGTGGTACGGCGGCTCAGGACTCACGGAGGGCGGCGCCTGCGACACAACAACAAGTACTATGAACTTACATTCTATTTAATAACAATACCTTTAGAGAACAAACAAAAACGGACTTCAAGACTCATCATCATAGGCCTTTGCCATCTATAAAAGATGCATAATTCATCCATTTTTGTTTTTCTTAGAAAAGTATTGTTAAAGACTAAAATTTAGTTTACTACATTCTTTAATTCGCAACAAGTAATAGTAACCTAAATTATATTCTATAACAATACTTTTGTTAAGAAAAAACAAAAACTGACTTCAAGACTTAATACAAATAAAAACCTACACCCACACACTTATATATATATATATATATACTACACACTTATGTATACTACACACTTATATATATATATACTACACACTTATATATACTACACACTTATATATATATATATACTACACACTTATATATATATATACTACACACTTATGCTAAGAAGTAGAGGATTATTCCGGTTCAGGTTGTCTGGAAGAAATCGCTTTTAAGCGATAAGACCGCCCATTGTACTCAGACTATAAAATGTGTTTTGTTTTTATGTTTTTAATACTGTTAAGGTGTACAATAAAGCATTTTTCATTCATTCATTCATTCATTTCATTCATTCATTCATTCATTCATTCATTATTCCCATCAGAAACATATCTCTTTTGTTCTTGGCTAATGTTTCTGTACCGACGCACGGTTATAACAGTTATTGATAGTTATTTCTTATCAAAACTTACTTACTTACTCTTTACTTTACTTTACTTATCACTGCGCAAATGATGATGACGTGATTCGTCAACTCACACCAGTTGGACAAGATTTATAGTGTGAGTTGACGAGCGACATGTTATTTAACATGTTAAGTTTTATTGACTATCAACTCCGCTTCGATCAATAATAATTTATCTACTGTGACAGCCTGTCATTTTATTTATCAATTATCATTTTATTTATCATTTATCTGTAAAATAGTGTCACTGACCTGCGTGGTCCTACCGCGCCGTCGCCGCGGCAAGATGCCTTTCCTCGCCATGAAGAATCTGAAATAAGACAAAGTGTCGGTATTTATGACAATATGTTAGAATCAAAGTTGGCACATTGTCCCTCAGTGATCAAACATTGGCCCTAACTCATCAAACTTTTCTCTGGCCCGTATCTAAGAACCATATATATGACGACCGATGTGGCGCAGCGGGCGCAGGTCCGCCTGCGACGCAGAGGTTGCGGGTTCGATTCCCGCCTCGGGACAAATGTTTGTACGATCTACAAATATTTGTTCCGGGTGTTCTGGGTATTTTCTATATATAATAAAAAATATCTATCTATGTATTGTATTGTATTAAATATATATCAGTCATCTAGTACCCATAATACAGCTCTGTTTATCAGCAGCTTAACTTGGGGCTAGATGATGCTGTGTGGATTGTCCAGCATTATTTATTTATTTATTTATTTATAGGCACTACTTGAGTGTGAATCGTGACAAGCATCGATTTGATATAATCTGACAGGTCCTCACATCCTGATTTTTGGATGTGAGGACTAGGGTTGCCACCCCTACTATATTTTAGAGTAGTCTACTAAGTATATTGGAACGCGTAAAATTTGCGTAAAATTTGAATAAAATACAACGACCAGGTGACTTCAAAAATATAAACCCGAATGGAATTTAGACTGACATCCAAATTAGAAAAAAAATATTAGAGAATTAGAAAAATATTGCTGAGAAATTAAAAATAGATTTCAATTATTTATATTCAGAATTAATAAATGTTAACAAATTTATAGACGCTCGCGCTGCTTTAGTAAATCAAACTTTTACAGAAGAAATGACTACAGTGCAAAAATGGCAACATATTTTCAAATACAAAAAGATGGCATACAACGATCAACGTGCGCGACGCAGAGGTTGCGGGTTCGATTCCCGCCTTGGGACAAATGTTTGTACGATCTGCAAATATTTGTTCCGGGTGTTCTGGGTATTTTCTATGTATAATAAAAAAAATCTATGTATTGTATTGTATTCTATTATATCAGTCATCTAGTACCCATAACACAATCTCTGCTTACCTTGGGGCTAGATGATGCTGTGTGCATTGTCCAGCATTTTTTTATGATGCATCATTTATTGCCACTGTCATTATACTGTCGTTATACTTAACACTCTAACATAAAGAAAATAGTCCCTCATTCATCAAGCATTACTCTCTCACCGTATAGTAGAGATAGGTATATTGAACTGTTCCGACACTGTCTGGAAGGTGAGCCCGCGACTCACGCAGTCGGCAGCCTGCCGCAACACCACCTCGCTGCGGCGGATGCGCTTGTTGATGCTGTACTCTGGCTGGGCTTGAGATAGCATCTGCAGAACACATTTCATTTCATTACGTTATGTCAAAAAATCGATGGTCACCTGTTTAGTGTTTTTACGAAGGGATGTTTAGTGCCCCAGTGTACGCAAAAAACGTATACAAAAGTATACGGAGGCGCTGTTCATCCTATACACATTGACAGCTGGACGATACGTTACGTTTTCGATTTCTATACTTTCTTAAATGTCAAAAGGTGAATCATTGAGCTACGATATTGACCACGATTATCGTTAATCGCTTTCTAGAGTAGACTCAAGGTGTATGTTTACCTGGTGGTAGGACTCTTCAGCAAGAGTCCGGTTTGGTGGGTACCACCGCAGTGGCAGATATTCTACCTCCAAGCAGTAGTGTGCAAGCATTACTGTGTTTAGGTTTGAAGGGCACTGTAGCAAGTGAAATTACTGGGCGAAAGAGAGAGAGACAACAATAATTTCTCGGGGTGATAAGCGCAATGCAGTGCCACGCAACGCAAACACTTGAAAACTTTAAGCTTTGGGTGGCACTGCATCTGTAATAGTCAGGCGTGGTGCTTAAGATCAGGGCGGCGTCTTGATTTTCTTATCACTTGCTGACATAAAAAAAAACCTAGTTTCACCCAGTGAACGAATGAAACTGAATAATTTGGCACACGGTCCGTGGGTCCTGTGGTTCTTACCGCGGGTGGCGGCGGCTGGTCGCTGACGTGGATCACGTTCACGGACGGGAAGCCGGGACCTATCGTCATGATCTTGGGCCGCAGCTCCGCCAGGTGCGATAGAGCCTGCAGCGGCTGCTGGCTCGACTGCGAACAAACCTTACTGTCAGGCTCAGTCATTATCCTACAGGATAGGGCAATATTGGGCTTCAAGATATAATATAATAGACCTAAGCAAGATCAAAATCTCCTATGACAAGTACTTGTTTATTACTTACAAGGAGGTTTTATCACAATCAATGTTAACAACATTGTGTAGCGGGCAACTCTGTTAAATCCATCGTAAACTTATCTTGCGGCGGCGACGGTGAAACAACCGTTTCCGTGATGCCGTCAAATACCGCAACGCCTAGCGCCACCGCGGGAATAACCCGGAACTCCAGAGAGATTCGGCGGCCGGCACATTACCGCGATTGAAGGCGAGCGGATATACTGTTTTCCGTGTGTTAATTGTCTTTTATATTGTAACTGTGTCCATAATTATATGATTATACGTTTAAAGTGTGTTTGCATAAACTTCTACAAACCCCTGAGAGGCAGAGCCAGCCGGGCAACATTAAAATTGTAATTTATCTTTTGGAAACGCAATAAAACATTTGTATTAGTATTTGTTAGATAAACTAATGTAATTACGAGTCAAACGAGTTTTTCGTGATTCACTCAGACAGAGCTACTTTCGCATTATAATAACTACTAGCTGTTGCTCGCGACTTCGCTCGCGTGGAACTCGGGAACTATACTTTTTCCGGTCATTATCTAATGTTTTAAATTTCAGCCAAATCGGTTCAGTGGTTGTCGAGTTATAGGAACAAACATACAAACTTTCGCATTTTTAATTGTGCCAATATAACTAGATGGACGGGCACCGGTGGTCTAGTGGTAGTGACCCCGCCTTCCGATCCCAAGGTCGTGGGTTCAAACCCGGTCGTGCACCAATACATTTTTCTGTTCGATCAAATTATGTGCGCAATGCCAGTGCTCTCAAACGGTGAAGAAAAACATTGTGAAGAAACCGGCATGTCCAAGAACTACAAATTCGATAGACATGTGCCATCCACCAATCCGCGTGGTGGATTATGACCCAATCACTCTTGCGAGTAGGCCAGCAGTGTCCCAGCAGTGGGAACTTTAGAAGGCTGTAATGATGAACTAGATGGATATAGTTGTTGAGTTACTTGTCTGATGAAGAAGGCGGGCGGCTCGTAGGAGCGCGCGTTGTAGGTGTGGTCGTCCGACAGCTCCTCGCGAGGCTCCGCGTCGGAGCCGCTGTCGTACTGACACTGCACGTTCGAGATCGCGAACTCTGCAACGACAATTTTTTTTTTTTTTATGTCAGCAAGTGACAAGACAATCAAGGCGCCCACCTGATGTTAAGCACCACGCCTGACTATTACAGATGCAGTGCCACCCAAAGCTTAAAGTTTTTAAGCGTTTTGCGTGGCACTGCACTGCGCTTATCACCCCGAGACATTGTTGATAAGTCTCTTTCGCCCAGTAAATTCACTTGCTACAGTGCCCTTCAAACCTAAACACAGTTATGCTTGCACCTTGCTCTGACACTGCAGTGGTACCCACCAAACCGGACTCTTGGTGAAGAGTCCTACCACCAGGTAAACATACACCTTGAGTCTACTCTAGAAAGCGACTAACGATAATCGTGGTCAATATCGTAGCTCAATGATTCACCTTTTGACATTAAGAAAGTATATAACTTTATTATTCGTTTTAATTTATTATTAATTTTTGCATGCTGTGTCTACAGTGAGTGTGTGAGACAATAGTTTTAAGTACATCTAAACAACCGCACTTCAAGCAAATAAATCATTTCATTTCAACTTATGTCGGTGACAACTCGGTTCAGAACATTCACGGACTTAAGCTGAACCACGAAAAGTGTCACGATTTATCGCATTAACCCGCAAGAGTAGACCCTCAGAGTGCTTAGCAACAACTTGTTTGACAAACGAAAATGTAATCGTATCGTCCAGCTGTCAATGTGTATAGGATGAACAGCGCCTCTTTAGTGCGTTAAATGAACTACCAAAACTCCTTACAAATTGACAGCTGGACTATCTACGTTACTTTTACGATTGTCAAAGAGTTTTATTTTTGTGCTTAGCACTCTGGTAGACGTCGACGTATCGACTGCGCTGCTGAGAGCATATCCGGAATAATGCTTTTGACAATCATAACTATGGCAGCTTTTCCACCGGAGCTAAGCGAGGATGCTGGGGCGCGTGGGACTGGCGTAAATTCACCTAGTTTTAAGACATTTCAAAATGATGCTTGTGATTTTATTGAAATAAATCATTTTTGAACTTTTGACTTTTTGACTTTGATGTGTAGCGAGAGATGTGTTTGCTGGAATCAATAGAATCACTCATTGAGCTAGCTGATTCGCTGTAAGAGCGAGGATAGGTAAATGAAGTGATTCTATTAGTTCCTAACAAACACACCCCTTGCTACACATCCTGGCACATCTCTGGTGGGAACGCAGCCTAAATGTATCGTCCATCTGTCAATTTGATAGTTCATTTTACGCACTAAAGAGGCGCTGTTCAAAATATCATACAAATTAACAGCTGGAGGGTAAAGTAACCTACTTAAGTTTCATAAGAGTCAATGGCCAACTCTGGTGACAGAATTTCTAGGCCGCCCGTAGGCCGCTGTCTTGGCCTAACCACTTTGAAAAAGCCGGGACCGACTGCTAAACGAGCTGGATGGTATCATACGGGTTAGTGTCAAAATCCCCTCATAAGAATGACCCTTCAAAGGAAATTTTGGGCATTTTTTTGTGTCAAAAAGGGGATGTTGACACAAAAATTTCCAAAATCCCCTTCACAGGGGATTTTCAAAGGGGATTTAGACACCAGCCCCGATGCACGTATGTTCAGAGGGTCTACTCGTGTAAGCGTCAAGCGAATATCGTAGATCAACTTATGTCGGTCACAAGTTCACAACTAGATAAGTTCATAGTTTTCACTAAAAACGGGATATTTACCATGATTTGTGAGTTTTATTGATTTCCTATATTTTACATCACGTTTACATCACGTTTACATCGCGCAGTTACATCACGTTATAGTTCTCACAGCGGATCTAGGCCGTCGTGAAATTAGCCGTTTCGATTGTCTTTGCGCATCACAAACGGCTAACTTCACGGAAGCCTAGATCCGCTGTGCGAACTATACATGCACCATGATCACGGGGAACCATGATAGTTTTAAAAACTATAGAGAAGTTCAGATCATTCACGGACATACTCGTAAGCTGAACCACGAACACCTACGATAGATTTTTTCAGCAAAAGTAGATCATTCATTATGTAAGCGCTCGTGACGTAGCTGGCTAAGTTGTTCTTAACAGATCAACGAAGCTAAGCACTGTTCCGTAGTCATCATTTGGATTGGTGACCGCCATAGCAATTTCAACTGAGCGCTCCCGTGCTTCGGAGGGTACGTTAAGCCGTCGGTACCGGCTTGTAAAAAGTTGTTAGGCCATGAGGCCTTCGGCCTGCCTGGAAACTCTGTCAATAGAGTTGGCCACTGACTCATACGAACTTACTTACTTTTTATTATGTAAGTCTGTCGATGTCGTCCGCCTGTTGCTGCGTCAGGCTCTCTCTTTCACACTCGGTGCGTACCTTACGCTAGAGTAGAGACGTCCTACCGCGACGGCAGGCTTTATATAACCATAACGTTTTGTCGTTGAATGACATTCCAGCTACCAGCAACAGCAAAACGATTTTGCTGCTGCTGGTAGCTTTTCCGTTTTCGGAAGTGAGTAGAAGATGAGACGCTGCGAGAGTATCTGGTATTTGTATTTCCACCTAGGTACCTAAATATTATCTAAATTATAATATTCTGTAGACACGCGAGAAGTGGCTACAGAAACGTCGGTCGTCCGTTGGCGAGATGGGTGGGCGACAGTGAAAGTCGCGGGCCGTAAGTGAATTAGATTAGCACAGGATCGCGGTAGATGGCACAAACTAAGGGAGGCCTACACCCAGCAGTGGGTGAAGTCAGGCTGTGGATGATGATGATGATGATTATATTCAAATCAAATGAATTAATACTTCTAAAAAACCAAATACCTACATACTCAGAAACAATTTAATATTCAAAAATCATTAATCAGCGAGCTAGGTAAAAGAAGATTGATTTTTTTATACCTACTTAATTATTTTGGGAGATTGCCAAAGATCAAAGAAAGATAAGGTAAAAAGATGCAGGTACCTATCTATTTTTGAATAAATAAGTAGGTACTTAAATAAAATTACAAATACACGACACAAATTAATAATTTATTTTTATTATCCATCAATTGTATTAAATTAGTCACCCGTTTTACAACTAAATACTGAAATACATTAATAATCCAGATGGGAAGAGTGTCGAAATGTACAAAATCCTCACGACAAAATGGCCAATTGTCACAATGTACACATGATCAAAAACAATTAAAATGGCCAATACATTAAATGCCATGGAGATGGATGAATGGATGGATGGGATTGAATTTGATGGGATTCTTAAGTATAACCTACAAAAATATTAAGTAGGTAGGTAAATTACACACTAAAATTTGGCTTATATGCATTACGTAGGTAAGTAAAATTATTGTATTTAAAAAAACAACTTAGTAAGTTATGTAGGCGATAATAAAATGTAGCCTACATATCAGTCCATTGTTTAAGATGGCAGCCAAAATGTATGAAGTTAGGACACAGTGGCCTGACCGCATGTTGTCTACCAAAAACAATAGATAAATAATTACATTCTACTTTGGCAAAAAAATAGGAACTTATAATAACTAAAGTAAGTTTCCCCAACTTGTCTGAATTACGCGACGAAATAGCAAACAAGCTATTGACCCTCCTGGTGGTAAATGGTTACCGTAGCCTATGTAGGTACTCGCGACAGTATATGATTATTCTGAGCAATTGCACTTATTAAAAATGTCACATTCACATCGTTGTATCAATGTTAATTTGTTTTAATAATGAAAAATAATTTATATAAGTACCTAATATAAAGTTAGATTTAGATAATTTATGTAATATTAGGGTTAGTGTCAAAATCTTTTTGTTACCCACATCACTTAGTACTAAGTACCTCTATTTAAGGTCTTTAAATATTATAGGTTACATCAAATAAGTATCTAGTAAATAATAAAATATTTAAGTTAACGTTTAATTTTAGTAACACAAAATTTAGTTATTAAAAATAATAAAATTATAATTATAATAATTATAATTTTAATTATTAATATTAACTATTTTTTATTGCCGATCTTGGGTTCTCATTAGTAATATTGAAACACAACCAAAAGTTTGTCGTCCAGCAATTTAAAACATTGCATTATTAAAGTATAAAGTTCACAACGTAATTTAAAAAACCTTAGAAAAAAATAACAAACCCACCACAAAGGCAAAACTGCATTTCAACAATCTTCTATTTACCTCGAGGAACTAAATGTTTGACTTATTTTAACCAATAAATAAAAATTAAGTACATAGGAAATTATTATTATTATATTACACATTAGACTAGACACATACCTACTTAATATATCTATTCATTTCTTATATTTAACAATAACTTAACTAGTAAATTTGGGTGTGACTAAAACATTTTCCATTTTAACTTATTATAGGTAGAATTTGGCTACTTTAAAAACTCTTTGGCTAAGTACTTTATTTCCCTGTAAGTAAAACTGCACGATGCAAAATTTCGCCGAGGCTTGTACCCTACAAGTATTACTCTGTGCTACAAGCCTCGTGTAGGTAAGTTATGTTCAATTAGCTGCCCATACACACACATTCTGTGTGTAAAGAATAAGTTGAAAAATTTGCTCTTCTCACGGTTCTGAATAATAAAGAATAAAGAACATTATTTTCAAATGCCTACATACCTACTACCACTGCTTATAGGTAGGTACTTAAATAAAATTAAGCACACAAGTAAGTATTTCATTAATCTAAGTGCCTACACAATTAATTATTTGGCAAGAGTTTATAAATACGGGTTATATGATACGTTTGATTTAACCTGACTTTAATTATACTTATTCGTTAAAACTTTAAATTTACAAAACATCTTTAAAGATTTATTGTCATAATTCCCGCTACACTGTCTCACAGGTTATGACAATGTATAAAAAAGTTAGTATTTAATTTTCTGTAAATTATAAAATGTTCTCATAAAAGCGAAAACCGATAGATAGCACAATGCAAATAATTCTTTCAAACATTAGAGTCCCTCGAACCTTTCCGTTCTGGCGTCCGCAAGCAAATTCAACGGATCCAATATCTGTGTAGACGTCCGCGTGCCGCGACGCCCTTTCGAGAACTGACTCTTTATATCATACTTTTCCATCCAATTCCGTAACGTCTTCCTAGGAACTCCGTATTTGTTCGAGGCTGCGTAGACACTGTACCCTCTCTTGACGGCTATCAGCGCGTCTCGGAGGTGCTGCGAGGAGTACTGCTTGTAGGACTTCTCCTGGAAGACGTCTGTCTCTATGTTGACGATGGCGTTGGGCCGGCGGCCGACGATGCGCGGCCTGGCGTGGATGTTGAGCGGGATCCCGTGGTCCATGTCGATGAAGTGCCGCGTCACGATTTCGGTGGAGGTCCGCACGCCTGCAATAAGTCAGGAAAACGCCCGGTTAGTAAGGCTGGGGGGGACGGGCGCTTTTCCTGGCTTATTACAGGCGGGGTGGGGTAAGCAAGGAAAAGACGCCGAGAGGCTACTTAGTAGCGGATGCGTGGGAGCCGAGTGCGGCGATCGTATCAAATGTACGGAAAATGTATTGACATCAGAATCCTGGGACCTGTGATGAATAAATCTGGATTGTATGCCATCTTTTAGTAATTATTTTGTAGTTCCCGAAAACACTACTCTTTCAATTTGTAGTTCTCTAGTTCAAAAGATATGAGCATTTGTTTGGGTCGTTTGTTTGTTGCGGCGATTCGGAGCGGAGGCGAATCAACCAATAGAATCATGTGAAAGTTGCGCTAAATTGACGTGACAAAATCATGACAGGGTTCTATGTAGTTGGCTTGACTTCGATGATCGCAACCATAGCAGCCAATACGCTTTTACCTGACCTAGGTAGTAGGTACCACAAGAAAGAATACTAATTGATTGGCAATCGTACCTGCAGAAACGTAACGTCCTAAACCCTATCAACTTGTATGCTACGAGTAGGTTAGGTAAGTAGATATGCTAGCCACTTTCTTTATCGCGTTTATTTCTAATAAAAACCTTCATGTGGTAAATTTTTCAAGCTAAAATAATTGATTTTTCGATAAACATTTATCGTCTATTAACCTTGTAGTTAGATCTAACTAAATAAAAAAATTATCAAAATCGTCTTCGAGTTCTTACAAAAAATATAAAATCTTAAGAATAACGGCGAAAATAAAAAACTTATAATTTGGTTTCTCATTTATTAACTCTCATTATAATAGCAAGAACTGGTACAATCAGTATCTCTCTAATAGTTAATTATAATATTTATTTAAGTAATTAATAAAAATCATTCTAATCGGGCGGTGTTTTGATAAAAACAACAAAAATAATAAGAACCCCAAACGAAACGTATCTATTTATAGTTGTAATGTACCTACAGGTTTTCAAATATTTGGATATCTTTTTATTAATAAATGTATAGACATTTTTACACAATAATTTATAATTATGCATAATTTAGCTACAATTTAAGTACAACAGTACAACCGATAACACAAACGCAATGACATAATAATGTACATAATACTGTAATAATAATATATAATAATGGTTAAATAATATACGATATTGTTACACACTACATTAATGTATTTATTAAGCACTATTTTGAAAATACTGAAATAAGGACAATATTTAATATAATATTATATTTAATTTATTTATAAGGCCTCTAGCTAGTTCAATATGAAGTAGGTACCTACCGACTTAGTAATTTGGACAGTTTAAACATTATTTTAAATAACGCAAATATTCTTTAATGTTAAACAAATTGAATAGGTTAGTTATGTATCACACTACGAAGTGTATAATTAATTAAGTACCTACTTATTACATAAATATGTAATGTATAAATATTCAAAAAGCTTCAAAACTGCGTCGGTTCAATTTAAAATTCAGTATTTTAGAACCATTAAATAGCAGCTTATATTACAATAATTAATAATATATTTAAGATTCATATACTAATAGGCACTTCACAGACGAGGTGTGTTTAGACACCGTTTTAGTTTATGATTAGAGTTTTTGAGTAATCAAACCGGTTTTACTTATCAAATCTTAATTTGAGGTATTGATGTCACCATCAGGTTCAGTGATTTAAATCACAAGCAGTTGCATTAAAACTCAAAATGGCAAAGTTTTATAGAATAGCCCTCTTACTTATTTAATCTAGATACTGTTTTTTAAACATTATTTAAAATTAGCCACTCTGCGATTATCTAATGTAAGAGATATAAAAACCATAATAATACGTTTTATGTTAGGCTTAGAAGAAGTAAAACAATAATTGACTACTAAAGTTATTGTTTTTTTTAAGCTTATCGTGAATTATTATTATAACAGGCCTAAATCTGTAGGTATTTTATAGAGTCCAGACTTTGTACAAATCATAAACTACAGTATAACTTTCAATTAATAAATCATCTAAAACAATAAAACACAAAACCATACAAACGAAATATATGCATAGGTTCCACACTTGTATTTACACTATCTGTCGTCTTAGTTACCATACCTGAGGGGCGATTATGTAATTCGGTTGCAATCGATTTCATTTTCACATTTTCATTTTAATAAAAAACTGACGTATTTTGTATAAATATGACAGCTTTTTGACAGTTCGCTAATTAAAATCGGATTGCTACTTAGTTACGTAATCGCTCAGCTAGTCAATGACCTAATAAGGTGACCAAGAATGACCCAGTTACACAACGGAAAAATTAGCTTATGGTAAATGTATAAATATTAATAGTAGGAACGTATGTAAACAGATATATCAACTGTATAACATAGTCAAAAAAATCTTATTAAATGAATTATATATTTCAAAATAAATATTATGTTTATTTAGAAATCCTTGTTCCAAATCGAGTAATAAAATAATTATTGCAGTAACTTTTTTTAAGTTTGCTTTTTTATTTCTATGCTATGTTTACATTCAACAAATTCATAATATATATATATATATAGGTAGACACAGTGGTGGGTTATTAAGATTAGGAACCGTCTCTTTGGATCGTTTAGGATACAGAAGCATTCGCCAGCACATTACAAAAAAATATTAATATTTATGCCTAATATGTATTGCTAAAAGATTCTTCAGCTAATAAACAATTTATAAAACGTGACTGAGACAAGAGTGTTAAATATAGATATATATACTAGGTGGTTACAAATATTTGCAGAAGTTGCAAACTATATCTATTTTTAACACTCATGTCTCAGTCACGTTTTATCTCTACATAATACAAAACAAAGTCGTTTCCGCCATCTGTCCCTCTGTACCTATGTACCTATGTACCTACGCTCTTTAAACTACACAACGGATTTTAATGCAGTTTTCATCAATATATAAAGTCAAGCGAAAAGTACTTATACGAATATTACGAAAACGAAGTCGCGGGCCAGTAATAGTTTTTGATACCTAGTGCTGGGTTAGGACTGTGTGCGAGACTCAGGTAATGTGCTCTAACACAATCATCTAGTTAATAATAATAATAATACTGGCGAAAGCTTTATTAAAATACTTCAATTTAAGTACAGAAGGATAACTAACATTATTTCAGTTTATATAACATGTGTAATGTGTAATCACAATATAGTATTCAACTTTGAATAAAAGTAATAAAGATCAAACATATTAAAATAAAAAATAATTAAATTATTTAATAATAATCAAATTATTCGATGCCACAAACAGATTATATTAAGTACATTGAATAAATTAAACAATATTTAATCATATTTAATTACTTATTTATATTAGGTAAAATGTAATTGTAGTTATTTTTTAAAGATTTCATTTAGGCACTTTTAGAATCAACATCAATTTAATTTAAACAATATTATAATAACCAAATAATTCTTTGAAGAACTTTATTATTTATTAGAAAAAACTTAATTTCGTGTCAAAATTTAATTAACACCTATAATATATTATTTTAATTTACAAAAGAGCGAATTAAAAATTTACAAAATAACTACATTCACTCATTAGTTCTATAAAATGTATAAACATTTAACGCTAAAAATTTCGTATCAAGTCTTTTCTTATATTCCGGACGACGTCGTCCCGATCAAGCACACCATTTAAAAAGGCCAATGAGTTATTCAACTATCGCTAACGTTCATTACAAATACCTTATTTAATAAATAATATTTAATACTAATTTTAAATTAAATTTTATATTTTTTGGTTTAAGTAAAAATTGCCTATTCTAGGGAGAAAACTACTGGCGGTGTTGGCAATACTTGCCGATGACGTAACAAATAAATAATTTATCTCTTTGGATGTTGCTGACGGAAATAAGTAGAGTTTTAAATAATAATCTTTAGAGTAAATAATGTTTTTAGCTTCAATCTTTGTATTCTTTGGCAGTAGATACAGTGACAGTTCGTATACAGCCATATGGCTTCCTTTAATTTTGTAAGTACTTTAATATGATGACCATTTAGAGTGTCACCACATATTTTGAAATGGAATCGGCTAGTCTACGACGAGGTCGGAAGGAACTCACAAAGACGAGGGTGAAAAATTCGTTCGGGTCGAGTTGGTCGAGGCGATTAACGTCGTTTACACTGAAAATAAAAACCACAACACATTGGGATGTCATAGCGACGTCGGCTACGTAGCCATAACTTTGACTTGGCATCCCGGTATGTTTTGGCTTGTAAGCTTTCCGACTGACCTTAACCGAAGCCGTCCTGAAATATGTGGTAACTTTTCACTAAAATCATTAAAACCAGAACCTATTCATGTAACGACATATCCAATACCGCATTATCAGTGTTGCCATCGTCGTCCCCATTTTTATTTATTTCCTCGTGTTTCCCGCTCTCATCACTAGATGCGTTTGAGTTGAAAAGGAAATGTTTCCCGAATTCGATCTCGTTCTCAAACGGGCCGGTCTCATCGATCTTCTTGTAGTTAGCATCGGGGAAGTATATTTTGAATTCTTTTTGTTTCTTGCTGTTTTCGACGAACTGTTTGAGTTGCTGCGGCATCGGGAAGGAGGACTTTATGTGGCAGCGCTTCATCCAGTTGCGGAGAGATTTACGCGGAACCTTGTGCGTTTGCGCCGCTCTGTGAAAAGAACCGTACTTTACTAACATACTTTCTCAAAGAAGTAGGCTTTATAATCGACACCATATTGAATATAAGTTAGTTAAATCGTCAGTAGACCGCCTAAATCCTCTGTCTTGGTTTAAAAAATTATTTAGCAGAAATCGACAGTCGACAGTGTGCCCTCCGAAGCACAGAAACGCTCAGTTGAGATGACATAAATTATACTAAGGGCCTATTTCACAAAGCTCGGGTATAAGCCGGTTACCAAACAAAACTGTCGCGGCGAACGGTGAGAGACTGACAGACAGACAGAGGGTAATATAGGCTAGACGTGAATCATTCACCATTCTTCTTGACACTTAATCGAAAATCGTAAAATAGATCTTAAAGTGTTACTTTCAAGAACGAATAAGTTTCAAGTAGGTACCTACGTAATTGCCGATAAGTGATACAACTATCGCACCAAACAGACAAAAAGACAAGGACAGAAATAGTTTACTCGGTTCTTATTCGAAGATCGGGAAAAAAGCACATTATTTATAAACTTACCTATAAATACTTCCTCCTTTTTTGACGTCCATCAGGGCTGCCCACATCGCTTCGTTTGAGTACCGTCTGTTAGGGTTGAACTTCCCCATCATAACTCTTTCCAAATCCTTACGCGACAACCCTGACGAGCTAACTTCCTTCCCCTCCAAGAACTGATCCAAATCCGACTTCAGAACCGACTCTCCGATATCAACATTTTTATCTTTAAAAATCGGTGGCCGCCCGCGTCGCCTTATTTGTGTTTTCTCCCCGATTTTCGGGAAGATTTCGTTGCTGGCAGCGCTGATCTTCATTTTCGGTATGAGTTCAACCTCTGATTTTTGGTTTTTAAGATCGATTCTTGGTTTTTTCACCTGGTTCGCTTTTAGCAAAGAAACCTCTAACTCTCCGTTTTGTTCTAACCAGGATTTGTAGTAGTCGTTTTCTGATTTGTCAATGCTTTTCTGTGAATATTCGTCGTTGAGGTTTGTGTTAAGTCCGTATTTGGAGAATTCGTTTCTGATTTCGAGTGGATTCATCTTGGACAGTTTGTTGAGATAGTCTGAGTTGGCTTTGGCTAAGTTCTGCAGCTTGGTTTGGAAGAATAGTTCGCTCTCTGGCTTCACTCTTATAAAGTCTCTTAAAGAGTGCGCTGTAAAATAAATATTTAATTAAAAAAAATCTTTTTGGCAAGATAAAAAAGCAACATCATGCAAATTACTTATGTTAAAATATATGCCTAGTTCTTAACACAATAATGATGGTAATTAAATTTTAAATTTGTACAAAGTTACTGATACTGATACTGTTAACCTACTGGATCCCAGTGTTGGGCAAAGGCCTATTCCCATTCCTCCAGTTATTTAATTGTACAAAGTTAACATTTATTATTATAATTTATTTAAAGTTAGTATATTCAGTATTGTATCTTTACAATGAATAATTATTTGAATCAAAAAAATATTTAATTTACAAAAAATATTATCAGCAAAAATTCATAATAAAATATTTAATTATAAAATACTTGTTTTGTAAATATTATTGGTTCAAAATAAACTAAAATAATAATTAAAAGTTGAACCATGAATGCATAAAATGAACCAAATGTCTGTAAGATAGCTCTACATCTACATCTACCACCAACATTCATGGTCCAATGCTCAAATATCTATCTACAAATTCACAAAATATTATCAAAATCGGCCTACCTTACAGACATTTTCTCTTTTTTGACCAATGTCCATTCACAATGTTCTTCACTCTATATTACACTTTTGTCTATGCCCGGACGCGGTTCCAATTTCAAAACGTCAGAAATTTTAAATAAAAAATAATAAAATAAAAGCAAGTGACAAGAGGAAGTCACATTGCAAATAAACATTGAACTTTTGTAAATAATAATAAAAATAAATAAATTATAAGTATTTGTTTTGACTCACCGGAAGTCTGTCCGAGGCTGCTTCCGGGTTTGCCTGGCTCCTCGTCCTATAAAAATGGATTATTTTTAACCGATGTTATAATCCCTTTATTTTTGTTATTATATAATATGATGCTATTATTCATAAATCTAACTGTCATTTTCGAGGCTTGCTAAGTATTGTCTAGGTTCCTTTTATTTGAATGTTTCCCTAATTTTTATTCTAAAAATTATAAAAAAACGATATAAAAAAATATATATAATATTGCAAATGCGCAAAATGCGCGAAGCCAAGAAGAAAGAAAAAAAATTAAAAAAAAGTATTGTCTATCCTTGTCATTCTTATCTTAATGTCAATTAATAAGGACGATGATAGGATATAAAAGACATGGCTAACATAGGTTTATAGTTTGTTTATAAATTATGGCCCTAAATATTTAAACTCGCTGCGTAAGGATAAGACCGCTCACCTACGAGTTAGTACGAGTAGTTTTAAGAGTAGTAGAGTTCTTTGTGATAGAGCTCGTCCGGGGAAGGACTACCACCATACCTATTTCTGCCGCCAAGCAGTAATGCTCGCATTGCTGTGTTCCGGTTCGAAGGGTATGGTTTCCGGTGAAATTACAGGCACATGAGACTTACCATCTAACGTCTCAGGGTGGTAACACGCGAGTGATATTTATGATGTTGCATGCGTACATAGGCTACGGTAACCGCTGACCATCAAGTGGGCCGTACGCTTGGTTACCACTTTAGTAGTATAAAAAAAAAAAAAAAAAAAAAAACCTACCTGTTGTTATAATGGGGTGTGTATAGTTCTCTCGGCGGATCTAGGCTTCCGTGAAGTTAGCCGTTTGTGATGCGCAAAGACAATTTTTAGTTATAAAACTCCATTGCGCATCGAAACGGCTAACTTCACGGAAGCCTAGATCCGCCGAGAGAACTATAATAAAGTATTTTCTATCTTTTTATCTATCTAGATGGCGCTGTGTCTTCTACTACTGAATACAAAATGTGTTGTACTAATACCAGTTCTTTCATTGTTTTATTTTTGTTACCAGTTCATTTACGGCATGGGACGCTTTGGAACTAGCGTAAATATTTCTAGCTTGTAAGACGTTTCAAAGTGATCCTTGTGATTTTGTTGAAATAAACCATTTTTGACTTTGAATACATGTGTTGTACTAATACAAATGTGTTGTACTAATACAAATGTGTTGTACTAATACAAATGTGTTGTACTAATACAATGTAGTACCTCGTTGTACTCCATATTATCTGCGTCCAGCTCGCCGTAGTAGAGTCCGTCCTCCTCCACCGTCTCCTCCTTCACAGCTAGCTCTTGCAGCGGAGCGGGTCCCGCGCCCGGGGAGGGCAGCTTGTGCGCGCCCACGGGACCTAACGACATACCCTCTGTTAGTTTACACTCTTTGGCACTCCTCAATGGCTCAACCCTCGCACCAGTTTTTTTTAAATTAAATTACAGATGCAGTGCCATTCAAATCTTAAAGTTTTTAAGTGTTTGCGTGGCACTGCACTGCGCTTATCATCCCGAGACATTGTTGTTAAGTCTCTTTCGCCCAGTAATTTCACTTGCTACAGTGCCCTTCAAACCTAAACACAATAATGCTTGCACACTACTGCTTGGAGGTAGAATATCTGACACTGCGGATGTTATAGGATGTTAAGCAATAGACACACATTATTTTTAGTAGGAGCTCTTGCGACAATCCTCTTCTACTCTTCCATCATTAGCTTGACTTGTTACTCTACAGTCTACCTACACTAATCTTCTTATATCGGCTTGAATCTATAGCACTTTGATGGCTTAACTCTCTCAATTGGCTAAACCACCTCACATCTTAATGATTTAACTGCCTATGTTAGCATAAGTAACCCTGTAACATAACATCTCGATAGCTTAATCCCCTAACAGCTCGATAGCTTGACCGCCTACACCCTGCACTGGCACTGGCACTAGTTACCGTTAAGATGTGTGTTGTCGCGTTGTGCGTTGGCAAGTAGCGCGTCGCTGGCCACCGCGAAGTCCTTCACGTCCCCCTCCCCCGCCCCCGCCCCCTCCCCCGCCCCCGCCCCCGCCCCGCCGCCTCCTGCGCCTGCGCCGTGTCGCCGCTCCTGCGCCTGCGACACGCCTCCGCTCTCGCTCGAGCAGAGCCCTGCAACACACACACACACCCACACACATTCAACACAACCTGCCAGATAATAATGTGAGGATACACTCGTGTGAGTGGGTGGGTATCTGATGGACGTGTATGTGACTGATGCCCGAATACTCAAACGCTATTTTATATAGTTTAAGATCGTGTTAGCTGTTTAATATTACTTTCGTTTACAAAATCGTATGAAGAAACGTCAAAAACGTCATCAATTAAGCTTTAATTAGTAAAGTAGCGTTTCAGTATTCGGGCGATAACGTGTATGTGACTGATGGACGTGTATGTGATAGATGAAAATATATGTATTGTGACTGATGGATGTGTAGGTGTGTGACTAATAATAAACGTGTATGTATGACTCAATGTGTATGTCACAGAAGAACGAGCATGTGACTGAAGTGATATGTAATTTATTTAATTTGACATACTTATCTAAAATGTAAAATTTTTATACATTATATAACTTAGGTCACTATATTCCTAAATATAGTATATGTACCTTTCTGACATGTAACTTGGCGTTATTAAAAAACTATTGTATAGTATTGATAAACGTGTACCCTATGTGACTGCAGAATGTGTATGCCTCTAATTAACGTGTTAGAGTTTCTAGGCCACCCAAAGGCCTCTTCCTTCCTCTGTCATGGCCTAGCAATTTTGAAAAAGCCGAGACCGACTGCTTAACGTCCCCTTCGAAGCACAGGACTGAAACGTGTTTGTTAGTGATAAACGTGTATGTGAGTGATAAACGTGTGTATGTGAGTGATAAACATGTATGTGAATGAAAAACGTGTATGTGAGTGATAAACGTGTGTATGTGAGTGATAAACGTGTATGTGAATGAAAAACGTGTATGATAGTGATGGTGTATGTGACTCGGTTACGTGCCTGTTGGCGCACTGACCTCTGATCTGCAGCGCCTCGGCCGACTTCAGCAGGCTGGGCAGCTCCTCCTGCGTGACGTTCACTTCGCCTTTGTACATGAAGTCCACTAGCGCTTGCATTTCACTGAACCTGCGAAATACATTATTAGGTGTTACAATGTTACGGTAAGTTTTCTAAAGGTTTGCTCGTGGCTTTCATTTGGTGTCAGGTCAAAAAGCTTATATACTATTCCAGGTTTAGCAGAACCTCATCCACCACATCGTCGCTTAAGAGGCCTTTCCAAGATTTAGCGATATAATTCATGAAGTTCGCGTTAATGTATCTTTATATAGTAGAAGTAATAGCCCGCGCGACGAGGAGCGATACGTCCTCCCTCCATAAGCGCTCAGCGCTGTTTGAGAGTCGCTGCTTCGATCGATATGATTATAAGTTCGCTAACGTGTGATTTAAAAAAATTCGTATTAAAAAAAGTCAATGCTATTAGACTATTTTCTTCGTTGTATTTATTTAATAAAAACTTAAACTTTAATTTAGTAGGTGTATTTTTATTGTAAACTCCTTACTTTAGCAGAAATAACAAGCGTAAAATAGGGAAAGGTACGCGTTTTTTAGACCGTCTTTATTCAAAAATATTGAACTAACATGCTGTATTTTTCTCTATTCACTTAAATTTTAAAACTGTGATTATTATAATTGCATTTTTAGAAATATGTTAGACTTTGTTATTTCATAGAAAAAATGATCGAAAGTTGACTGGAATTGCTCATTTTACAAAACGTGCGTTACTAATTATTTTTTTAATCAGTTATGTCTTGAGTTAATTAATATTTGCTCTGTTGGCTTAAATTTTAAGGGATAAAGCTTTTATTTGTTTTTATTTTCGTTAAAATATCTTCAACACACGAGCCACAATAGTGTTCGAAACTTCACGGGCTACAAGAAAATTCAAGGATTGTCAAGGATAGGGCTCTTAACATCAGGCGAGATAGTGGTCAGGCGCAAGCCTATTGAATAAAAAAAAAAATACCTACCTATCTACTATCTAAATAATTAGTTTTCCCTCCACCTTGATTAAGTAAAACCAACACAAGCAGATTCTGCTGTGTGGATTGTTCATTGATTGATTGATTTGATGACTGATTGATTGATTGATTGACCAGCATTGATTATTTAAGACTAGCAGACCCACGCGGTTTCACTCGCGTTATTTTTTTCGCCATTTTCCATAATTTCTCACTGTTTAAACCTTCCTTGGACTCTTACATACGTTTCATATCAAAATTAGCCAAATCGGTCCAGCCATTTTTGAGTTTTAGCGAGACTAACGCAGGGCAATTCATTTTTACGTGTATTCCCGATGTTCCCATGATATTGACCCCATTAATGGGGACAGGGGAAGTCAAAAAATAACTTCCCGTTGTCCCCATTACACTTTATCTTCAATGGGGACAATGACACGTTACTTTTAACCGTGCCACTGTCCCCATTGACATTTATCTGAATTGGAACATATTTAATTTCGCATAAAAATAAAACTGAATAGATCATTATCATTTCATAATAATAAAAAAAACATATTTCTAAGAAAGATAAGAAGAAGACAAGGTAGTTTATTCATAGTATAGTATTTATAATAAAAAATATCTATCTATGTATTGTATTGTATTAAGTATATATCAGTCATCTAGTACACATAACACAGCTCTGTTTAACAGCAGCTTACCTTGGGGATAGATGATGCTGTGTGGATTGTACAGCATTATTATTACTATTATTTATAGTTTATTTCACAGAACGGCACAGAACTGCAAGCTTCTTACTTTATGTTCAAGTATATAGTTCTCACAACGGATCTCGGCCGTCGTGAAATTAGCCGTTTCAATTTTCAATATCAATTTATTTCCTTTGACAAATTACATGTTCTTGGATTGTCATAAATTTTCGATGCGCAATGGAGCTTTTTCAAACTAAATTGTCTTTGCGCATCACAAACGGCTAACTTCACGGAAGCCTAGATCCGCTGTGCGAACTATACTTGAAGAAGCTTGCAGCGCCCATGCGAACAGCACAGGCACCATGGCTTGCCTGCGCGTGCTAAGCAGATGTAGGTAGAAGATGAGGTCTATGGGTCATACCTCATGTCACGCATCAGCACAATAGGGTGCTTGCAGGGGTTCGTGGAGAGCAGGCGCTCCAGGTAGCCGGAGCAGGCGGAGAGCACTATCTTGTGGCAGCGCAGCTGACGCGACTCGCACGCGAGCGTCACGTCGGCGAACTGCTCGCTCATCAGCAGCCGCGGGAACCATGTCTGGAAGAGTCACTGCTCTATTACTACAAGGATTGTTTTGAATCGTCTTCATAAAAAGTTTTATGAGTAGTAGAGTTCTTTGTGATAGAGGTCGTCCGGGGACGGACTACCACCATACTTATATCTGTCGCCAAGCAGTAATACTCGTATTGCTGTGCTCCGGTTCGAAGGGTATGGTTTGAAATTACAGGCACATGAGATTTTCCATCTAAGGGTTGCTTTTGCATGCGTACATAGGCTACGATAACCGCTGACCATCAAGTGGGTCGTACGCTTGGTTGCCACTTTGTGGTATAAAAAAAACTAGAGATCAATGTTTCCGAAATCATCATGACAGCTATCTAATGATCCCACTGCGGCAGTGGAGCGCTCGTGACGTAGCTGGCTAAGTTGTTCCTAACTGATCAACGAAGTTAAGCACCGTTCCGCGTAGTCATTTAGATGGGTGACCGCCAGTGGCCATTTCAACTGAGCGCTCCCGTGTTTCGGGGGAGGGCAGTCGGTCCCGGCTTTTTCAAGGTTGTTAGGACATAGAGGTCGGAAACAACCCCTTTCAAGCTTATACGGACAAGATCCAAGATATTTATTTTATGATAAATGTTATAATTTTAGTGTTACCTACTTAAGTTGTTATTTTACCTGTAAATTGGTGTGATAGGAGTTCCACCGAACACAGAACTGCTGAGGCGGTGCCGTCGCCATCTTGATTTTTATAATGGAACTATACAATCACAAACATTATTTTATATCTTTGGCCGATAATATATTAAAATTCTACTATAAATTGCACAAACGTCCGAAATACTATCACAGATATATATTTTATTTATTTTAATATATTTAAGTACATTTGAATACTTGTAGAAACTTTTAGACTAGACTGTATATTTATTTAAATACTGAATGATGTTACAATTATGTTTTCTTCTCAGTACCTGCAAAAAGAAAAACCAGTGATAAGTTCATAAAGAAAATGAAAAACCTAAAAACCGAGATGCAATTCTACTAACAAAGATTGCACATGAATTGTGGGTAGCTGAACGCTAGCTTTTCATATAACAGTTACAATTTCCCTACATTTTGAGGAAAATGACCTACGCTTGCAACATAATTTGTGAGCTTTTACAAGAAAACCAGCTGGAACTTTTAGTTACCTAGGTAGGTATACCTAGTTCGCACGGCGGATCTAGGCTTGCGTGAAGTTAGCCGTTTGTGATGCGCAAAGACAATTTAGTTTGAAAAAGCTCCATTGCGCATCGAAACGGCTAACTTCACGACGGCCGAGATCCGCCATGAGAACTATACTGTTCGCGTTTTACGGCATATTTTAGCTGGAACTTCTCGGGACTTTTCACGGGCTAGGGCCCTTTACTCGAGCAAGCCTGATGTGATGACACTATGAAGGAGTAGACCCTCAGAGCAAGCCCCTGGGACCGATGGAAGTAACAGTGATCATTTACTTATCTTCAAGAAGTAGGTAGGTAAGTACTAGGTAGGTACTTGTAGATTTATTCAAGATATTTAGTTGCTTAAATTAAGTGTGGTACTTAATTTAAGCAACTAAATATCTTGAATAAATATAAGTAATTAAGTAATTAAGCATAAGTAGTGGTTTTAGATTCCCTTCATTTATAAATGAAACTGTAATTTTAGCAGTTTGCTAAGTAGGTAGGTAGGTATAGTTATCTCGGCGGATCTAGGCTTCCGTGAAGTTAGCCGTTTCGATGCGCAATGAAGCTTTTTCTAACTAAATTGTCTTTGCGCATCACAAATGGCTAACTTCGCGGAAGCCTAGATCTGCCGAGAGAACTATATCTTAGGTAAAAATTTTAAGAATTTTCTTAAAATATTTGACATTTTTGTTTCTGAGAATAAAGTTTGTTTTTTGTTTCAAAATTGTCACTACCGGCCGGCGCGCCGGGAAAAGTCCTTGCTTCCGGCCGCACCACGCGGCTCGCATTTTGAGTGGAAAAAATGTTGCCATAACTGTTTTTTATGTTTCAAAATGTGTTAATCGATTATAATCTAGAAGTGCTTAGTTAGTAGTAATATTGAATAATTAATTGAGAAGATGCACAGAATATTTTAAAAGTAGTCTTGCGTGGAAGTAGCTAAATGGAAAACAACACAGACGAATAAGCAAAGAAAGTAACCACGTGTGCGAGCGAGACAGAAACACGGATAATGTTATAAAAACACTACAACAACATAAAAATCAATAGTAAAGCGAGTGAAGCGCAACTTGGTATGACCTTAGGATGAATCCTGGCGATTTTAAATATGAGATGGGATTTTCTAATATAATTTTTTTTTGATAATTTTTAATCATGAGTTGACTAGCGATTATATATTATCTACCATTTTAGATGAGATGAGGTAGGTAGGTAATTTTTTTTTTACGATTTTATGTTGAAAGTAGATAATATTTTCAGTTGTTCGTCATAAGTAGGTGTAGGTACATTATGTATTACTTAATTTGAATAAATATTTAAATTGTTTATTTTTAGCTTGATTGTGTGTTTTGTTTTGAAACTTTGATTTGATTAAACCTATGTATATTAATTTTATCAAAGTTCTAAAATATGTGACTAACAGTCATAACAAAACATAACAATAAACCAAGGAATACCTACTTATTAGTTCCATGCAATAAACAGATTGAACTTTTTTGCCCCAATTATCCCCCTAGCCATACAGAGCAGTGTGACAGGTGGGAATAATTCAATAAAATATTATTATTATGTAGGTACTAGGTACTATACTATCTCTTTAATGTAATTATTATGTACACTCGCATTTAAATTGTATTTATTAATAAAAGTTATTTTTAGAACAAAGTAGGTACCTATTGACTTTTTTTCTCAAGTTTTTAAAACATTATTTATGAGAAATAAATGTCTATAACCAGAAAATATGGTCAAGGCAATAACTAGGTAAAACCATAAAATGCTTACAGCCATAGTTTGACCAAACCATATCGTGACCCGTATCACGACCGGGCGATAAGATAGCAATGTAAACAGGTACCTATTTACCTAAGAGCTGCGAGACCGTGGGACTAACTAACCTACACCCTGTTATTTAAAAAATCTTACTAATATTAAGGAGAAAGTTTGAATGTTTGTAGAAGTCACACGCCCAAACGACTAAACGGATTAAAATAAAATTTGGTAAAAAGGTAGACTTTTATCTTGGAATATCATACAGGCATCTTTTATCCTAATCACTTATAAAATCAGGGGCCCAACCATGAACTTTTATAGCGATTCAATAAAGACCTAAACTAAATTGTCAAATTTTTTGTATCATGACATGAATTAGACAATCATGTCATGGTATACATTTTTTTGTGAAATTTAGTTTAGGTCTGCATTTGAATCGTTTTAAGAGTTCATGGTTGGGCCCCTGATTTTATAAGTGATTAGGATAAAAGATGTATGTATGATATTCCAAGATAAAAGTCTACCTTTTTACCAAATTTTATTTTAATCCGTTTAGTCGTTTGGGCGTGTGACGGGACTTTTTAATTGTATTTATGTACTTAGTACGAAACAAAGAAAGAAACACATTACACCAAGCCAAGTTCGTTACCAGATAGGTATTTCTAGGCTGGGGCGCGTGGAACTAGCGTAAATTCAGGCGAGTGAAAATTATGATTTGATGAAAATAAAACCTACAATGTAGTTGTAGGTATGTTGTAAGTAGGTACCTACTTAAGTGACCTACAAATTATTTTATTTATTTGTTTGTCCTCTTAATTTGCAGAGTAGTAGGTAGGTATCTAGGCAAGCATATACTTAATGTAGGTAGGTATACCTACCTATCTACATTCGATAAGTTCTTGAACTGCCAGTGTGCCAGCTAGACGCGATTATACTAATATTACTACCTTGTGCATATAAAATGTTTAGCTACCATGAATATTTCAGCCGGCATTTTTCATTATAAAACAAGCGACGTGTGATTGATAAGCTTGATATTTATTTACTTAGTTTATTAATCGCTAGAATATTAGCCCTGCAAGGTATTTTTATCATGTAGATAATCCTAGCTAAGACTAAGAATTCGTGCAAAAGTCAATAAAACAAAACTTGAGCAGGTTGAGCAGAAATTAATGACTACCTGTGTGTAAATTGTTTGAAAAATCGTTCAGTATTATAAGTCCTATTTATTATTGTTTAAAATGTAACAAAGGACAATAAGTAATATTATTAAAAGTAGTTCATAACACATGAAACTTTTAATTGAAAAAACTCAGCTTTCCGAACGTACCAATATTCAAAAATAAGAACAATAGAGCCCGAAAAAATGGAAAAACGGGAACGTATTGACTGCAGTGGGGAGGTCTGACGTGTCATCGACCCTAGGGGCGCGCTCGAAATAGACGGCGCGGGGGTCTGCCTGCGTATATTTGGATCCGATTTTAGGACGGCGCCGGCGAGACTTGAGGAATTAAAAAATGTGTAATCGTCTGAATGGTTTAACGGACCAATGTAAATGTAACAAAAGCTAAGATGCGAACTTGAAATTGAATTTTGGATTTCTGTAAAAGTACCTATCTGAAATTATTCAGAAATAATTTGATACTTTAATTTTTGTCTATACCTACACGTTTTTTGACCTTTTTTGTTGTTCATAACAATAAGTGAAATTGCATAATTATGTATTTTGATACCTACGTTCGTTAATAAAATAAAAACGATTAAATAATTAAAGGGTTAGGTATAAGTACTTACTTAAGTTCTAACAAGCAGTGTAAATAGTGTTAGTATAAAATAATAAAATTGTTATATAATAAAAATATAAATATAAACGCCTCCCTGCTTGCTTTCAGCTCTCAGCTCTCACACTTGTGCAAAATCTAAATAACGTAGCCGTTATAGTAATGATGAGGAAATCATTATTTTAAAATAAGTAGTATTTGATTATTTACAACAGCATAATATTACTTAAATCATTATGTTTTTGACTGAGTAAATGTTGTATATTTTTAGACTTGTAAAGCTCATGCAAACCTTTATACGAAATGATATGCCCTACCTACTGTCTAATTATTCATTACTGTCAATTTATGTCTTGCAACTGATCTATGATCAGATGTGAACTTTTTTATGATCAGATGCAACCAAAATCTGATCATATGATCAGATGGGAATAACCCTTTTTTGTAATTCTTTTGTCAATGAACAAAAACGATTAATTTCTATAACTCTAGATTTGAATAGACACAAGCTAACAGAGGTTTATAGTATGTTTATAACAAGCCCTTAGTCTTTATTAAGGTCATTTAGTACCTACGCGTTTCCAGGAAACCACCAGCGCTTAGATAAGATAGAAGCCGATTGAGATTAAACAATGAATCATATATCACAAAACATGTTGATTCGGCATTTAGCCAACATTTATTAATTATTAGAAAATACTGTAAGTCAAGGGAGATGGATGGTCAACGCAGCCCCATAACTGAGCCCAACCATCTAAAACGGAAAGGGAAACTGGGTAAATCCAGAAAAGGTTGTAAACTAAAGATAAGACATTTTTGCCACCCACAAACTCTGATGAAGCCCTGTCAGCGGTTTAAAGGTTATGATGAGGATTTTGGTTTGTGAGATAGACTAAGAGATAGGAATATTGTAAAGAAGGTACTATACAAGATACAACGAGACAATCGATGATCTTGACTTGATTACCGTCGGCGTATGACGTCACGCCGTGACAGAGGTCTGGCAAACAGTAACAAAAGCAAAAGAAACACTTAACCAACTTGAAGGTCGAAAACCTCTATGACATACGTTTCAAGTAACTATAGAACTAACTAACCAGAAAAATCGATTGCTATAAGACTTCCGAACCACAGAACTAAGATCCTAGCTCTGTGTTCCAAACAATAAATACTTAGTACCTAAATTATTGATTGTATCGTACGCTCGGGTGGATCAAGGCAGTCGTGAAGTTAGCCGTTTCGTCGCAATGAAGCTTTTTTTTAATTAAATTGTCTTTGCGCATCATAAACCTACACCCGCCGAGCGTAAAATAAAATAAAAATCGACTGCCTTGTATGTACGTAACGAACAATACAGCAAAGGTTGAAATAATTTAAACTTAGACATAACATGAGCATGAGGTAATACCACGGCTCTGTGCGGTGTCGGCTGTGTATGTAGTGGGTACTGGGTACCACAGTGCGATCTATTTCTGCCGCTCTGTTATACACAGGTGTCTGATTCCTGCACACAGGCCCACAAGACAACTCTGGAATAATAATGGACTTTCAACCCGAGGGTTTGGTTACAGGATCTGTATTTCACTTCTATGCCCATTCCACGGTTCAACGCGGTGAAAATCATCAAAAATTACCTAAGTATTTATTATTTTAAAAGAATATAAGCATGTATGATGTGATGAGAGTAAATGATTCGCAGTCTCTGCCTACCCTTACGGGATGTACCTAGGATAAGTCTTAGGATAACAAAGTAACTCCTAGTTTAGTTTATATTAAGAATATTATCAAATTACTAATTAGTGAACTTATCATATTTTGACGTTTATAGACTTGAATCACTAACGAGTGAAGGCAAAGAGGTGCGTTGTAATTAAACAGTGTTCGAATTACAAATACAATGGATTTTGTGCGAAATGAAACGCGTTAGAATTTAGATCTAGGACGGCATTCGAGAAATTTAGGGCAACATTTCTCGAATACCGATTATTAATAATTGTCTAACAACAGACTTAATAAATATGCTGATAATCATAAAAGTAACCAGTAATCGATATTGTGTTTTTTTATTTTGATGATCAGATATTTTTTTTATTCAACGGCGCTTGTTTATTTACAGGTTTTCCAATATTTTCCGACGTAGGTAGGTTTATTAGCATGTATGTAATAATGTATGTATGTAATAAATACTACATGACTGTAAAGTAACTGTAACTTTTTTTCTGTTTTTATTTATTCACTTATCATTTTGTTGAACATGCAAAAAAAATAATTTTAGGGTATGTAGCAGCATGTTTAAACTAAAAATTATTTACTAAGTATAATATATAAGAGAGCTTAGCTTATAGCTAGGCTTACTCTAGTCTTAGTGTATTAATAGGCACAAAATTGTGTATTTTATTAATTGTAATGTGTGTTCTTCTTAATTCATTTGCATATTGATATTGTACTTTTCTAAAATAATATTACATAGTCAAAAAAATTTAAAAATCTAAATAAATGTACTAAGTAGGTATAGTAAGGTGCCTAATTCCTAATCAATTATCTAAATATAAAGTAAAATATTGATTTATGGGAGGCTAAAAATATAGGTAGGTACTTATAATATATCTCTAGTACGGTTATAATGGCCAAAGCACAAATAATAGGTATTAGATACAATTTAAAAAAATCTATAAATAATAATATATTATTGTGATATTATTACAATAAGTTAGACTAGGGTAAAACTTACGTAGAGGTTGAAACCAATAAAGTCATAGTTAACTTATTAAAAAACTAAATCACTGTATGCACAAAATCCTCGTCAGTAGGTAGGTAGGTACCTCACGCAGTTAGGAACACGGCACAATGATGGTTAAACATGAGCAAACCCAACATTTGGCCGTTCCCAAAATAGTTCAGGCCCCAACTAATATTATAAACATACGTGCATACCACTCACACATGCACAAACTCGATAAATACAACCAAAAAAACAATATCTATACGCTAACTCTAACATAAATTGATCCGTGAAAACACTAAAGAAAATGGTCGTCAATCATGTGCTGAAAAATGTGACTTTTCGCGACCTCACGACTCGAAAAAGGAGAAAATGTACCAAAATAGACGATGCAATGCATACTCACTCGGTAGGGTCCGACCGCTTACACAACCATCACGATGCAATTAGCGTCTGGGGTTTATGAAAGATCAATATTTTTTATGAGCACAATTTTTTGATCATATTTTCCATGGGGCACCACCGCTTCGCGGTCTCACTCGCGGACACTTAAAAATGAAAAACCTATTGGAAGAAAACTGTGGTCTAGAAAGGGACGGCTGTATGTGGTCGATTGTAAATAATGACAGCAGCGAATCACAACAAGCGAGCGAGATGGTTGATGTTGATGGATACTTCTTAACAATAACAATTGAATTACGTAATTAGGACACGGGTAATGCTTGCGTTTTCTTACCGTGCTTCTACGTAAAGAAAGGTTTGAAAGTGAAAACTCCATTTACGTGTTCTGTATACATTGTACTAACATTTTTATGAGGACAGACAGTCATCCGTCATAAGGACGGACGCCATTTGCAATTCTATTTATAATCATAATCAATGTGCGTCTAACCAGAATCATATTGAATTTGAATGAAAACCAACCTATTGATAACTAAAATAGAAAAAACTTTTTTTAACCTTTCCGATGAAATTATTATAATAATAAAAATAAACGTTTGGTATCGAAAATTAGCTTAATCGATTTTATCGAAATTTTTATAGCATGGTAACATTATTACGATACAATATACTAACATGGCGGAGGCGGAAAGCGGGAATTTTGAATACATACAAACCATTTGGATACGTTCCTTTACTAAATATCCTAACAGTTTGAAGTAGGTAATTTAAGAACTAATTATCTATTAGAACCTACACAAGCTATCCAAACAATTCGTATTGAAATATATGGCAGATAAAAAAGATTTCTAGATAACTTTGTGTCCGTCAAGGCAGCATAGGTACACATAATCGTAATCACGTTTGTAGTGCCTTTAAGGTCTAAGAAATAATGACCATTCTTAGTGGGTAATATATTGGCTTAGTACGCTATGCTAGCGTACACATGGCCGTACTCGAAAACAACGAACTATAGCAACAAAATTTATACACATAAATAGTGCTTTTAAAGAGCATCGACTATGCAAAATTTCATAGGAACGGAGATATTGTTACTGAACAAGATTTTTGAATGCATCTTCTTCTTCTTTATTTATGGCGAATTAAACATCGAAATAGTGCTTACGAACGAGCTATTCTTATTATAAATGCTATATGTATAAATAGTGTGAAATACCGCTTCTGCCAGTAGTCATCATAGAGAAACTGGAATGGTATACTTTATGAAAATTCGTAGTGAAAATGTACTTGGCTACGGTTGGTGACGCGACGTCGCCAATTAATTCGTTTGCTAGGCTACGACCCATCAGTAGGTAAGTTCTCACAACGGATCTTGGCCGTCGTGGAATTAGCCGCTTTGATGCGCAATGGAGCTATTTCAAACTAAATTGTCTTTGCGCATCACAAACGCTTAGCTAAGCCACCAAGTGTTTTGCATACCAGCTACGCTCTCACTCAGTCGCCAACTGTCGCTGACGGACGCTAAACCTGAGACCGTGGATACGATGCCCCTCAATGGGGCAAACTTATAGTAGTACTTACTGGCTACTCTGTTCATTTGGCTAAACAGCCAGAGGTAGCCATGGCTACTTAGCCAGCGACGTTGCAATGGCGTCCCGTGTATTAGAGCTCCTAAAGCCTTAATCATAAATGTACTTTAAACCTCTGTTAGCTGTGTCTTTCAAATCTTTGTTCATTGACATAAGAATAACAAGAAAAGTATACCTAACCTAGCAAGCATGTTTAAAGGGGTGCTGTGCTCTAAGAGGAATTATTTTTGACTCTTAATCGGAAATATGTTTGTAGAAAATAAAACAATTATGTTTATAACAATTACTTTATTGCTAACTATCTGTAGTGTAGGTAAGGCATCACAAACGTGTTTGTACTTTACTGTCTATGAATAAGGGCGATCGTCCACCGAAACAGAGCGGATCAGATTCAACCAATAAAATCTGAAACTGACTTGACATTGATTGATTTTATTATCAATGTATCTACATAATATAGTAATAGTAATCAATCAAGATGGATAGTTTACCGTGTTTTATACTAATTATGAAATCATGAAAGATGCCCGTAATTTAATTAAGCTTTTGAAAATACAGTATTTTATTTTGTTTTAATACAATTAAACAATTCATTGATATGTGAAAAATTATTGTTTTTAATATTTATCCATACTAAACAGAAACACGTGATAATTAGCTAAACTACATTTATACTGAATATTTTAAGATAAGATTTTTTCATTCACTTCGTATTAGCTGCCACGGCCGCGGCTTTGCTCGCGTGGTACATACTTCAAAAAAAGCCTATGACCTTCCTCAGACTTTAAACTATCTCCGTGACAAATTTCATTCAAATCGGTTCAGTCAGCTGTTTAGCCGTGAACATGTTACGTATTTATAATATTGGTATAGAGTAATGGTTTAGACTTATTCATTTTGTCATTACTATAGGCCTTATTTTGAAATATTCAGTGTAATTAGTGAGTATTTGCAAAAATACATTTCTTAAATTAACATTGTAACTACAAATGTAAACGGCCATGGAACCGCACCGGAATTGACTATCTATACAAAGAATTTATAATTCCGTTTGTAGAGTTTGTTGCTTGTTAGCGATGCATACGATGCGGTTCAGTGGACACTTTACTTAACAGTACAATTTATTTTACAGTAGATGAATGCAATCTTAAGTTACTAAGCCGTATTCAGAGATAGTAATTAAGTATTTTTAAATTTTACAATTGTACGAATGTCGTTCATAATGTTATAATAATTATACCACGCTTCGGAGGGCACGTTAAGCTGCCTGTGCCAGCTTATTGTTAGGCCATGACGGAGGCCTTCGGGCGGCCTAAAATCTACGTCATTAAAGTTGACCTCAGGTTCATACTAGCAATAATAACTAGCTGTGCTGTGCGGTTTCATCCGCAGTTTTGCAATTATAATGCTATCCCACAGGAACAGTCAACTTTTCCGGGATAAAAAATAGCTTATGTTATTCATACATTCACACCTTAGCATTTTCATATTAGAGTGATGCCTCGTTTAAACTATTCCAGTTACTGGGATCCGATGGAATGTTACTGGAATAATGTGAATCAGGCATACATTAACCAATGTACAAAAAACAAAGAAATTAAGTACATATTAAAAAATCGCAATACAATTATTTTTTTATAATCCATGCGCACACACACTGGTTCTTTCACAAGCACTAGGCCTTTACAATGACAGTTATCACGATATTGAGAGTTGATAGATGCCTTAAGGCAACCATCCAACGAAGCGGAGTGGAGCTAACTAATAAACAAAATAAATTCCTAAACTAAACTAAATTGATCCCTGTGGCCTTTCTCTTCTTCTTCTTTTGTTTTATGGCCTCTGTGGCTAGTTTGCCACAATTTTGCCAATGTCAAGTGTATTAGTTTGATTGTCGCTTAGCAACGTAAACAAACGAAATTTGGAAAGAAACGATGCATTTCTTTCAAAATTCTCCTGGAAAGTTTTTAGACTAAATTACCAACCAACATTACCCCTCCATTTCAATTACTAACACTTGTGCTAAGTAAACAAGTTAAATTGGATAAACTGCCACCAAATTTACGCAATAAAAATTGAAATAACACGAGAAAAATAATTAAAATGGGAAGACCCATGTCGTTCTGACAAGATAGCCAAAGACAATCCGGCCTTTCTCTTCAACGCAATCTCAATTCTAATTGACTGCCATCAAATTTTTGTACTCTTGGAGACAAGGTTGAATTTGGCGATAGATTGTCATAAAACGTCATATTCTAATACTTGTCTAATACCGATCCGTTTAAGAGAAAGGCTCCGAT